>JANAVB010009868.1:0-81796 GCA_029216955.1 Iris pallida
GAATCCGCTGCGCACGAAGGGAATAGCGCCCGCATCAACCACTGGTTCTGCGGCCGGAAAAGTCGTAGCAACCCTGGGGTCAGCCCTCGTAACTAGCGGAGGAGCGCCCCCAAGATTGCTGCTGCCGACACCCCGACTACACAGGAGTGTCCGGATCAGGTCCGCGAGTCATAGCAGACCTCTCCGCGTCCGCAGACTCAGGATGCTGGGACCTGGTATGCACCATCCTGAAGACAGATTGAAGAAGATATCAATATGGCACAAGAAGGATTGTATCAAAGGAGGATAGATAGAAAATAGTAAATCAATATCAAAGACGGTAAGCAAGATAAGCAAGGAAAGATCCTATTGTGATTGAGTACTCTTAGCCTATAGCCTATATCTTCTAAAACAATAGCAGGCTCGTAGCAGCACTATAAGTCGAGCACCACTACGACATCACACTAATTGCGACTTCTGACCTGCATGGACCACCACTAAATGTGTCATGACCCGCACCCGCTATAAGGGCACGTGTACGTAACAACGCCCAGCCCTCACCGTAAAAACGACATGGAACGCTGTAAGTTTTCTACTCTAACACATTTTATATATAATATCGAAACCTATCGAGAATATGGTCAACTCCGAACGGAGGACAAGCAATGATAATATATGAGTGCTCAATCACAACTCTAAGATGATAAAGTAAAGACTGAAAAATAAAGATAACAAGACGATAAAATATAACATGTCAAGTCCAAACACAAAATAATATACAAGTCTAAGTCCAAGTCTCTAATACAATCCAAAATATAATATAATAACATAAGTAGCAAGCTGGAGACAAGGTCCAGTCCAAAATGTCTAGTCTAACTAAACTAAGCTAGAGGCTCGTCGGGCGGAGCTAAGCCCTGCTGAACCAAGGTCTCCAAGTCTACGCCCACTACGTCAACCGGACCGTAGTAGGTAGGACAATCCTCCTCGCCACAATCTGTAAAATTTTGTCAACATATCCAGTCAGGATGGAACGAGCACAAATCTCAATAACAGTTCTAGTTAGACGATATTGAAAATGTAGCAGTAAATAAAGAGAATCTACGAGGTAAATAATGTGTACATGAATCATGGTAAGGCATGTCAAAACTGTAATCTGAATGTAAGAATATGAAAAACAGTATGAATCATGTACAAAATCTGGAACTTTATCTATGTGAGTTTAGTATTAGTTTCAACATGTGATCGGCTTAGAACTTGATACAATGTTTGGCCTGGCTAATCATACGTGAGTGTATGATTAACACTATACAATGATGATACAATACAATACTGTGGGGTATTGATCACATATCTACGCTAACACCCCCATCCCTGACTAATATAGTGGATCCAGTCATGACACGTCATGATACGTATTCTCTGAGGAGGTCGCGAGCCTACGCAGGAATCGTATATATACAATGAACAATAAACAATGAAGACTTACCCAGTGTATACCATATATAAGAGGAATAACATCTTATGACGGGATCCAGACAAATATCAATCTGTGTGAACAATGTGTCAAGAGAACAAGGATAATCTACACTAAATACTAGAAACAAAGACGGTATCATAAAACAGAAATATTATCAGAGAATGTACTCGCCTGTACTGTGATGGATAAGTCGACTGAGTCCAAGAACAGTGCCTCGAGGACCTATAGATGGAATACTGTATCAATATAATGGTTTGGAAGTAAAATTAAGTCATACTGAGTCAAAATAGGTCAAGACACGTCAAACTAAGTCAATCTACGTCAAACAAGGTCAAACTAGATGGTATAGGGTTAATCTAAGTCATATTAGGCCTAACAAAGTCATACTAGGTCAAGATAGGTCTAGTTAGGTCAACCTTGGTCATAGGAGGACATTGGAAGTCAATTCCAATCAAACTAGGTCGAAAGTTGACTTACAGTTGACTTTTGGTCATCGGGTCAACTCTAGTCAACTCTAGGTCAACCTTAGGTCAATGGTGACTAATAGTTGACTTTTGGTCAACTGCTCAAGTTTAATAGAATTTGGGACTAAATTGGGTAAAGTGTTGACCCATAGTTGACTTTTGGTCTAAAAAGTCAACCGTGGTCAACCGAGGTCAAGACTAGGTCTAGACGACTATTTCTAATCATTACCAACCCTTACAACCCATATTCAAGTCCATCTTGGACTTCGAAACTCAAATCTTGGCCGTATGCCAATATCCTAATTTACCCTTTACAAAGGTAAATTCCTAGCCTAGGTGAATATCAAGTTAGCCTACCTACGCTTGGTATTTTGACCCGTGCTCCCTAGGGTAGTAGGATACTAGCCTATACATACGTTACCTACCAAGATACCTAGGTAAAGTGGACGTCTAGTCCATCTTACGGCCCATTGCCGATATCTTGAATATCTCAAGATACGCAATGGTACGGCACGATATCGGCGTCCTAAAACCCCAATTTCAACTCGGGAGCCTACCCGCAAAATCTAATTCACGTATTCTAGGTCTCCCCCAAGTTTCAGCTCATTCCGACACTCGGAGCTCCGTTTTACCCTCTAACTCGATCTCCTCTAATCGATTTCCTATACTTCTACTTCTCATTCTCCTTCTAATTTCTATTCTCCTAATTCTTCCTCTTCTAACTCTTCCTCTCCTTCTTTTCCTTATTCTTCTCATTCAAACTCTTCTTCTTAATCTTCTTTTCATTCTTTTTCCTACCTTCTTCAAGTTCCTAATTTCTATTCTCCTTTCTCCCTTATCTTCTAATCTTTTTTCTCTACTTCTTCTAAACTTCTTCTTATTCTTCTTATCATTCTCTTCCTCTAATTCTCTCTATATATACATCTATATATATACATATCTATATATATACATATATATATATATATATATATATAAGGGGGGTTATAGGGCAAAAAGGGGGGTACCTAGGAGCTAGGGAAAACTGGCAGCCACTGCTGCCAGTGTTTGCTGCTGCTACAGCAGCTACTTGCTGCTGCTACTGCTCTTTCTGCTGCTGCTGCAGCTGTCCCTCTTCTTCCACTTCTTCTTTCTCTTCTACTCCTCCTTCCTATCCCTCTCTCTCTCTCTATATATATATATATATATATATATATATATATATATATATATATATATATATATATATATATATATATATATCTAGATATCTTTCTATCTATCTTTCTATCTATCTATCTATCTATCTATCTATCTATCTATCTATCTATATATAAATTCATACACTCACATATACTAATCTATATATATAAACTCATAACACACACACATCTATATATACATAAATACATACCCACATATCTATACATATATAAATATATACACACACACACACATATAAATATGTATATAAATACATACAAACTTACACAAACACACACACTCATACAAACTCTCCCAAACTCTCACCACCACTCTCATGACACATACTCTCTCACAATACCACCACCACCACTCTCTACACACACACACACACAAATACATATATATATAAATACACACACACACACACACACACACACACACACACACACACACACACATATATATATATATATATATATATATATATATATATATATATACTCCTCTAATGGAAAACCCCCAATAAATCTCTAACCTAGATTTCTAGGAAAACCTACAAGTTCTAGGGCAAAGTGTAGAGAATCCTCTTCTCTACATTTATTGTAAAGAAAAATAAAGCAAAAGAGAAATTTATGAAGGATTAAAAGCTTACCTAAAGTAGCTAGCTTGAGGAAGAAGAAGAAGAACTCAAAAATGGAGTGGAGAGAGAGATTTCTTAGTGAAGAAGCAAAGGGGGGCTCCTACTTGTGGCCGGCCAAAGGGGGGGTATTGGGTTTTGGGTGGAGACCCATTAGGCCCCCAACCCAATAAACTTAGTTTGGTTCGGTTCGGGTTTGGTTTGGTTCGATTTGTTTCGGTTTAACTCTAAATCGACTAATTAAGCCTCTAATTGACTAGTTAAGCCATGGGAGTATGGTTTATGGGTCTCTAGCCTAGTTAGGATGGTATGTGGGCCAAGTCCAGCTAGTATGTGGGTCCCACTAGGGTTCATACTACCCGGGTCTCCAACTTACGTCCGAATTGGATAAAATCCAAACCTAATCAAATAAATCCCTAAAAAAATCATATAAATTCAAATAAAATTCCTAAAAATTATAAAACTTGAAAACTAACGAAAATACCCCTAATTCGAAAACTGGGGGTGACACCTACAAACTGAATGGACTGCCAGAAAACTGGGCAGTCCTAAGTCACAGCATGTGAAATAAAGGACTGCCCATTTTTCTGGCAGTCCTTACTGTATTCAGGACTGCCAGAAAACTGGACAGTCCTGAATACAGTAAGGACTGTCAGAAAATGGGCAGTCCTTGTTTGTAGGGGTGCAACTCGGGCGGGTTGGGTCGGGCTTGAGGTCAACCTGAGCCCAACCCGATGAATCATAAGCCTAGCCCGAGCCCAAGCCCGACCCGACCTCGGGTTCAACATATGAAGCCCAAGACCAAGCCCGGAGGATCAGGTTGGACTCAGGTTGGGTCGGATCTATCGGGTTTATCGGACTCTAATATAATATTTAAAATAATTTAAAACTAAGGTAATAATTAACACATAATCAAATAGCAATCAAGTCTTGATCATTACAAAATACAAGTTGAAATAAGAATTAAGATAAAGGAATTGAATAGTTTGGGTGGAGAAATTTAGGATTTAAACTTTTTATTTAAGTATGAAACAATCAATATATATATATATATATATATATATATATATATATATATATATATATATATATATATATATATATATATATATATATATATATATATATATAAGTCGGGTTTCGGGTTCTTCGGGTAACCCGACACATTAACCCGAGCCCAACCCGATTTTTGATCGGGTTCAAAAAATTTAACCCGAACCCAAGCCCGAACCCGAGTACCTTCAACCCTAACCCAACTTATTAACGGATTTACCCAATCGGGCTCGAGTTTTGCCCGCCCGAGTTGCACCCCTACTTGTTTGCACTAGTTGAACAACAATATTGGGGTTTTATCCCATATTAGGGTTTGTATATTATGAGGAGCCTTTGGGTGCCATCGAAATTGGAAATGAGAAAAAAATTAGGGATAACAATATTAGGATTTCCACCAATATTAGGGTTTAACATTTTTTTGTTGTTGTTGTTGTTCTTCCTTTTTCTTCTTCTTCTTCTTCTTGGATGGGTTGAGGAAGAAGAAGAGGGAAAAAATAGAAAAAAAGTGACTTTTATACCAAAGAGTGGGATAGCCCTAATCAATTTTTTCAATGGCAAATTTGTAAATAATATAAAGTTTAGAATGGGATAGCCCTGATAAAAAAGTGAAGTGCCTTTATAACAAACCTTAGTTTTGGCCCTGGGTACCCCTCCAATTGGAGAGTTTAGACCTCTAATTTTTTTCTCTCTTATATTCTCTCATTTATGTTTGATAATAAAATTTTCATATATAAATTAGGGAAGGTAGAATGGAAAAAAAAATCAAGGATCTAAACTCTCTAATTAGACATGTGAGACTTAAACTCTAAAATAATATAAAATCCAAGGTCTAAACACTAATTAGCCCAAAAAATAAGCAGAATTAAGTGAGGTTATGTGAGATTGTCACGACCCGCACCCAGTGTAAGGGTACGAGAAGTGGGTACGTCCAGCCTACGCCGCAGTGTCGACGGTAAACGTTATCCTAGGTCACATACATCTAACAATTATAAGGTATATTACACAGTTATACTCTCCGAATGGAGAAATAATATAAAGTACAAATCTCAATCACAGCTAAGAAAGATGTACGATAAGATAGATAAGAATATCAACAGAATTCACAGATGAAATACGATAAAGAGATAATCCCAAGTATCTAAAATAAACATCTAACAAGATCCACAAATCCACATCATCACAATCTCTAGTACAATATCCAAATGAGATACAACTGAAATAAGATAACTAAACTATGGGAGTATCGTTAACGGGTAATGGATCCTGCTGGAAGTCCAAGTCCCAGGTGCCCTCTAATGCTGCCCCGTAGTAGGTGGTACAACATGCCTCATTCTCGTCCTCTGTAATATTTTCAACAGGTCCAGTCAGGACAGGAGCGAGAACAGTACATCTCATGCAGTTCATAATATGACAGCATTTGTAAATATGCTATAGAGTAAGATACATGAAACACTGGAAAATATATGAAGTAAAAGAGATAACTGTAAAGAAATATCTACTATAAGTAAAGAACTAACAGTGGCTAGTGATGTAAAGTACAAGATAGACATGTGAACGGCTTGAATTTGCACATGAGTAATCTAAGAGTTTGCACATGAGTATACTACTTTGGAATTGTTCACATGACCATTTATACTCCTTCGTACCCTAATCAATACACAAGGATCCAGACAGGTTATGTTATTACACATGATATCACATGAAGGCCCATAAATAGGTGCACATGATTGTATACATGGGGGCTCTGTGTAACTCCCAGTTTTCTAAAATGAAGGTAATTTTAAAATTTTGTGTTTTTAATTATTAATTATGATATTTAAATGATAATATAATTTTTAGTGAATTTTTAATCATTTTAAAACTATTTAAAATCTTGACTTATGATTTTGGTGTTTGCTAGTGAAACCGTAGAGACTGTCTACCCTAGAGCCTAGCCATGTGATTAGGGTACTTCATTATTTTTATCTTGAGGGTATTTTGGTCTTTTTGAATTAATTGAATTATTATATATTTATTTGGAATTTAATATAATTAATGGGATGGTGTGATTTTAATATCATTTAATTGATTGCCTTGTGTTGTGTTTAGCCTAACCTAGATTGACCTAACCTAGATTAGTCATACCTAGACTTAGCTAGCCATGGTTAGTGATGGTTAGTATTGATTAGTTTTGATTTAGTCATGATAGTTAGATTTAACTAGGTTGCATTTAAGTCATGTGTGAAACCTAGGTTGTAGGCCCTTGATTGACTAGGAGGAATGATAACCCTAGATCAAATCCCAAAAACCCTAACCCTAATATCCTATGGCTGGATAGGGCATGTCCCTATAAAATCCCTCTCAACCACTTGCCTCCTTTTGTTCATCTCTTCATTTTGCAAGAACAAGGTTAGCCTCCATTGAAACTTCTTCCTATTTTATTCAATATTAATCCTTTTTCATCCAAACTTCTTCCATGGTGATCTAATTTGGGTTTCTCTCCAGGCCAACTACATTTTGGAGACAATTTGGAGCTTGGGAATAGCTAGGAGAAACCTCATTTTGAAGCTTTTCTTTGAGAAGGAACACATATAGGTAAATCCCTATTCCCTCCACCAAATTTTGATTTTTTTGCATGGATAGGAAGCCCTAGGTGTCCTCTCTCTCTGTAGGAATAGGTTTTGCTAGGTTTTGTGTCCTTTACGTGTCCGTATCGGACACGTATCAATGATTGTATTCGTGTGTTTGTTGAAATGCCACAAAGGAAATTTTTATGTTGTTTTCGAAAACTATTTGAATGGAAATATTGTTTTATATGTGTTTATTTATTTCGTGTCTTACTGAGCATGTTTCTGATACTTCGTGTCCAAAATTGGACACACACGCACGCACGGGACACAACACTGCGCCCGTGCAGTCCCCTGTTGTACGGGCTCGACACAGGACACGACACGGCACATGACACTACGAAAATTTGTGGAGTCGTACGGGCAATCACTGACATGACACACACAAAATTTGGGAGGATTTTGTCGAGCGGTTTGGGAGAAATCCCGACCGCACTGTCTCGACCACACACACACACGCGCGGGAAAACGCCACTGGCACGCGGCTACAACTATGACACGACACCACGTAGACACGTTTCAGGCACGTGGACACGTACCTCTATCCTAGGTGTACACGTGTGCACGGCAACGTGTCACCACGTGGCATGTGTCGTGCACTGGACACACGTGCACGCGTGCACGACACTGTCAGTGCACAGTCCGTGTCTGTGTGTGTGTTTTGTTGTTTGGACATGTTTGTGTCCACTTGGTTGGACACGAGGTGACCTCCTGACACATGTGCACATGTGACTCACCTTCGTATGCACCTGATTCGGGTTTTGGATTAATATGGTATTTGAAATTGGGGAAATTCCTATTTTTTCTGATACTGATTACTATGCTAATTTTTCCTGAAATCCTAAAGCCTAATTCAACTGCTTTTCAATGTAATTCGAGTATAGATTCACAACTACATATCAGGGATTATCCTATCATGTTGGGTTTATGAATTACGTGGGAATTCAGTTTTCAAATTTGTATTGAATGAATGAACTGCTATATATAGCACTGACACTGGTACACAAGTTCATGTTTGAATTCCTTAGCTTAATTCCACTTTTTTTTTACTGAATTTGATGCCAATTGCCATGATTAAATTCATATACCACTGTGTTAGTTCACTGATTTGGTCGATTCATGTTAGTTTGATGATAGAGATAGGGATTTCGAAATTGGGTATGAAATGGTAAGCAAACTGTCATTTAGATTTCATTTTTCTGGGATTAAACACATTCATGAGTTTTAACTGTTTGATTTTGAATGTTATATAAGTTGAAATATTTTTAGAGTTAATGTTGTGGTTGGGTTCACATTGTCGATTGGTTTGATGTTAACCAATAGGAATTTTCGAAGTTAGTTTTTGGGATGGATTCATGAACTGTCGAGTTGGTTCTCAGGTTTCCTAAGAACCAATTTCTGAGTATTGAAAACACCTGAACACTCTACATGCCACACACACATGATTCAATACCGATCACTGTATCTCACTGATTTTGAAATCTGAGAATTTTTATTTTGTATAAAAATCTGAGAATGGTATGGACTGAGATTTTGTACACAGGTTCTTAAATCAATGTCAACATGTTAATTGTACTGTCAATTAGCTAACTGTTTTGGTACTATACTGTTTTCCTATTTCCCAAATTCCTTTCAATGTTTTCCTTTTCAGGATATCACATATCACACACTTTAACATATACACACACACACCAAGTCACTTGACAGCCACCAATTCTGAGAATGCACTATGGTCTACTTAGAAAACTGAATGTAGGCACACTGTTAGCTTGCACCCCCCCACACACACTCTATTATATTTTTTCTGTCACAAAACTGAGAATTAAATGATGGTTTCAATGTGAAAACTGATTTTGATTTCCAAAAACCTGAGAACTTAACTTAGGAATACACACAACATTGAACACCTTTATGACACCCACACACACAAAAATCTGGGATTGTTATACCCTGTTAAGACACTGCCACACCGTTTTTTTCCAGTGTACTGTTCCCTATCACTCTCTACACACACTCTCTTGTCACTTCACACACACCCATGTATACAATCACCTTTCCATTTTTTCCGATCTTTCATGTATATGCATATATACATATGTATATGAATATATATATGTATGCATTATATGTGAATGTATATAGGTGTAGGAATATACATTAGATGCCATGTATAGTTAGCTAGTGTTTGAACCATTCTTGCTATACACCTTCATGTATACACACACTAACCACATAGCCTCTACATGATGCTAGCTCTTTATCTCTCTCTCTCTATATATATATATATATATATATATATATATATATATATATATATATATATATATATATATATATATATATATGTATGTATGTATGAGATGAAGGTATGCAAGAATTGTATGTAGCCTAATATATGCCTATAAGTATAATATGTGGATAGCTTATAATGGTTTGTGGTTGATGTGAGAACTTATACTTGGTAGACCTAGTATAGACTAGTTTAGACTTGATTATACTAGTTTAGACTTGGTTGACCTAGTTTGACTAGTGTAGTTGACCATGGTTGACCAAGAGTTGACTTTGGCCTAGTTTGACCTAGACATCATGCAGATGCATTGTAGATTACATTTATCATCCCCTGTATACATCTTAACTTGTGTTGCTCCAACTAGGAGTCAGGTACCTCATCTCGGATAGTACATTTACTTCAGACATTCCGATACCAGGCGAGTACATTCTCTGATCATTTCATAACTTGCTTAGAATTATATTCCTGCTCTAGTTTACCTTATTTGATGCCGCACGAGCCTAGATTGCGCTCGTACAAGGAGGGTTCCATAACGGCCGATTTTAGCGGCTGCGTCGGGGTCGTCGCACAGAAGTCCCAAGCAGAGACATTGAATAATAGCAGCAAAATTTGAAACAAAACACAAGTCATTGTAAAACATTCTTTTATTGATATTGAAACAAAGATTACAGTGGGGCGCAAGGCCGGGAATACAAGTCTCTCAAGCTCACTCATCTCACATTACAAGTCACTCAGCTCTCTCTCATCTCTCAATTTCATGTCTTGATCCAGCGGAAGCTTCGAAAGGCGATGTCCATACATTATGTCCTGTATAAGTCTTCAATCTACGCGGCCGCACACTTCGAATCGCCAAGGAACTCCGTGCCTCGACGCATCCAAGCGACCTCCGCGCCACAAGCTTCTACCTGTGCCTGTACATGAACACTGTGTGGGTGTCAGTACTCAACTGTACTGGTGGAATGAGCTTCTCGCCTACCCATACAAAATCAACACGTTCATTTACTTTGTGCAGCATAGTCCCTTCTTATCAATTATCTTTCTAGTCTTGTCTTAGGATCAGTTTTAGGACCGACGCCTTGGCCTATTCTGTGTCTCTAGACCATCTCGTGCTTATAACGACAATGTTAACTCATACCTTGCCTCAAGACCCTTCTTGTGCCAACAACGTTAACCTATCGAGTCGTGTTTACCTTACGGCTTGAAATCAGAGACGCAACTACGCGACGAGGCTCTACTTCCATGTGACCGTGCTATAAACCCTTGCTGAGGCCGTGCCTCACAACTCAATTAGACTCGATCATATCGCCGCCTTGCGGCCCTTGCTACTTTGATCACCAACTGACCCATCCACTTGTGAACTAAGGGTTACTCGACCAACTTTGCCTTGTGGCGGTTTCCTGACTTAAACTCAAACAACTCAACCATAACCATGCAACTTATATACCGACAACATAGGACTCGATGCCACATCTCATACCGAAGCACGATGTCTTCGTTGCAGCCAAATCTTAGGCCCAAACATTGTCTTCTGACCGAGCACGCATTCGACTCGACTCTTGATTCACTTCTTCTAATACTCGACTCAGTCCAAGGGCATATACGCGGATCGCCGCTCATGCCGACTCATCTATATGGGGTCACTAGCATAACAAGCTATACCTGGACACGTAGCTTGCGGTCGGCCGGGACCCTTCTAGCGCAAGGTAGCTAGCCCCCTGGAAGTCCCCGACTGACTCGATGCTGTCGAGCCAGCACAGCTACCACCGTGTTTCCTTATGCCACATCGGTCCCGTGGCACCACGGGATACCATGCGGGGAAACTCTACCTTGTCGACAAGTTGTCCAATGACCATGCAAGACCCTTCACTCAAACTGACGTCTCACACAGTCATTGTACTTTCAGTGTTATCATCTCTTTCGAAACCAATATCAAACTTTCTATTATTTGAGACCCCTCGACGACCCACGGTCGTGAGCATTCTTTCTATCATTTGAGACCCCTCGACGACCCACGGTCGCGAGCATTCTTTCTATGTTACCATATTATTTCATTCAACTCAATGCCTATTCAATAATCCTTTCTCCGAAACTCATTCAATCCACCGTGGTTCATGCCCTAGACACTAAGTTCGTGCACCGTGCCTTAAGCCGACTTCCAATCTACGCGACGCTATCGCCCAAGTCATACTTTATATGACGGGCCTTGGGATCGTGGGACTATTTAACCTGACAACCGCAGAATGAGCGGGATAGTACTTGGAATGACTTAGGTCGACCGACATAACTTTGCCTAACTTACTCAAGCCTACAACCTAACGAGCAAAGGCCGCGTCAAGCCTTGCCTCGATGGAACGTGCCGTGCACGCGTTCAACTTTGAACGACCAAGTCATTTGGGTGCCTAGACTTATGGCACAAGTTGTGCAACGCAACTTAATTCATGGGGCAAGCCAAGGCTATGCCAAGCCTTGGACGACAGGACCGTGCATGCTTTATGAAACATTCATGTGGGCGACGCCTATGACTTAGGCTATGTTCATAACTTCTCCGACTCAACCAACTTTCCTTCTTCCAAGCCACGGGACGAAGGATCGAGTATCATTTTCAAAGCACGCCGTGCACCAACTCTAAGCCGACCGTTGGACCTTTCTATATTCTAACTCAATTCAACTCGTCGAGATTATTCTCTTTTGCTATGTGGATTCATCTCTTTTATTATTAAGCCTACTTGTGCAAGTTAAAAACATGCGATTTATTATGTGAAGGCAAAGATGAGGCGAGTACACCGAAACTACCCCACCTGAGCGAGCGGTCGCCTCGACCGAGCGATGTCTTCGAGTAGCCGTTGCAAGGCTAAGTCGGAACGCCGTCGGCGTTTCGATTCCTCCGATTGACTGAGCGGGACGGGGCACTATATCATACACCACTCAGAAAAAGTTTTGTCCTTGAAACTAACTGAGTACTTACTCTTTGACTTACCACTCGAACGTTCAACGACTCTCGCGCACACTTCTCATATACATTCCCTCAAATCCGAGCCACGCTCGTGCTACCCTCAATCCTTTCTTCCAAGCTTACGATATTAAATCCTCGACACTCCCCCGTTCCTCAAGTCTCACTTGATTCAACGTATCACTTAGTTGGATCGTCCACATATTCCAGGCGTCCCCAAAATACATGCATTTCAACCAAGCCTCGTGATAGAGAATCCCCCATCACCACTCGAGTCGGATCGTGCACATATTCGGGCGTCCCTGATATACGTGCAGGTCAACCGATACTCGCGAGTGGTGTCTCCACAAATCCTACCACTTTGCACCCAGATGCCTACCTAACCGCTAGTCTATGCCTTTCCATCAGTATTGGAATCATAGTTCCCAAACAACGATATCAACACTGACTCCATCCTAAGGTCAACCAAGTTGATAGTACGGGGTTTTCTACCCAAGCTCGCATCTCTCCGATTTCTAAACATCGAGCATCGATTCCCTACACACATCCCAATAATTATCGCACGGGGTTCGAGTCATTCAGCAAAGCCATCCTACGACAACTCACTTTCAACCAATTTTACGACGTAACAAAATCGCCCATTCAACAAACCATCTTCGCATAGTCAATCTCTTCGAATACGTTCGAGATAATCCGCCTATCAATCCTTCCAATTCAAGCACGCTATGACATAATTCATCGCTAATCCATAATTTCACATTCCTCATTTCCTAAGTCATTTATCCCAATTCACGAAATCAATCACAAGGTCGTCCGACTTAACAATGTATTGCGCCCCGATCTCACGCGAGTCAGATTATCCACGGTGGGCACGAATCACCATGCACGCTCCCACGAGATAATCATTCTCATCGGGACGTAACTCTTATTTTGTGTCCAGACTAATTCATTCTCGATGCGCGGATTGGACCTACTCAATCCTCAAGTTTTATTCATTCATCAATCGCAAGTACTCGCATCCTCGAATTTTCTTTCGCATCAAGCCAACAAGTCGAGATAATCAACGTTGCTGCGTCCTGATTTTCTGAGTTCGATCATTCCTGCGACATGAATCACCATGTCAGCGGTCACGCAGAACGATCGTCCCAAACCCGACGCAACGCATGGGCGAGGCTAGAGTTGCGCTCGTGCAAGACAAGATCGTCGACGTTGTGGTTTTCTGCGTAACCATCAAGACACAATCATTTTCATCCAACATTCCCTTAAATCAAAATCCTACGTATCGCATCCAACCAAACAATAACACTTGCACGATCGTCCTTTGCCGAGTCAGAGTACCCCCGAGTTATCGCATATCGATCTTTGATACGCCTCAATACCATCGACGATATGCGTAACATGACGATCTTCCTTTGCAACCAAATTTCGAGTCGTGCGAACGATGCTATCATCCGACTGGATAATCTCCTCGACATTTAAAATCAAGTTCTATTATTATCCCTCGAATCCTTCAAAACATTAATTTCCTCAATCAATCGATCGACATCCCTGTGGCTATCGCATACACCACTCAGGGATGAAGTCATTCAATAAATCCTCAACTTATCATTCGAATCAAAATCCACTTCTTCAAATTTTCCGTTCGAACCATTCCTCAAATTCCAAGCAACCTCACCTTATATCGCACTGACAATAACATCGTCGTTCGATAGCACCCCTATCGATAGTCATCTCAATTTACTCAATCGAGTTCAACTAATTCTTGTTCGACACTATTCAATTCCTGCACTCGACTTTTCTAAGGTCGACGCAACTTTGGTGTATATGCCTAGCCCGAGTTAGCCAACTGTGCTTACGCAAACCATCTTTTATTTCTTGTCAAAAACTGTTTTCCTATGTTTTGCAAAAATAGTTAGACTTATTGTATGGACATCCCGTGGGACAATTGAGAGAGAGCGCACCAACGATATCAACTTGCAGAAGCAACAGAGTCAAAGAATTCAATCGATAGTCCAAGGACGTAAAGTCGTGCTCTGATACCATTATGTCACGCCCCGCTCCCGTAGGAGCGATCGTCCTCGCTAAGGCATGATGCCGCACGAGCCTAGATTGCGCTCGTGCAAGGCGGGTTCTATAACGGTCGATTTCAGCGACTGCGACGGGGTCGTCGCACAGAAGTCCCAAGCAGAGACATTGAATAATAGCAGCGAAATTTGAAACAAAACACAAGTCATTGTAAAACATTCTTTATTGATATTGAAACAAAGATTACAGTGGGGCGCAAGGCTGAGAATACAAATCTCTCAAGCTCACTCAAGCTCACACATCTCATATTACAAGTCACTCAGCTCTCTCTCGTCCCTCAATTTCATGTCTTGATCCAGCGGAAGCTTCGAAAGGCGATGTCCATACATTATGTCATGTATAAGTCTTCAATCCACGCGGCCGCATACTTCGAATCGCCAAGGAACTTCGTGCCTCGACGCATCCAAGCGACCTCCGCGCCATGAGCTTCTACCTGTGCCTGCACATGAACACTGTGTGGGTGTCAGTACTCAACTGTACTGGTGGAATGAGCTCATCGCCCACCCATACAAAACCAACACATTCATTTACTTTGTGCAGCATAGTCCCTTCTTATCAATTGTCTTTCTAGTCTTGTCTTAGGATCAGTTTTAGGACCGATGCCTTGGCCTATTATGTGTCTCTAGACCATCTTGTGCTTACAACGACAATGTTAACTCATACCTTGCCTCAAGACCCTTCTTGTGCCAACAACGTTAACCAATCGAGTCGTGTTTGCCTTACGGCTTGAAATCAGAGACGCAACTACGCGACGAGGCTCCACTTCCATGTGACCGTGCTATAAACCCTTGCTGAGGCCGTGCCTCGCAACTCAATTAGACTCGATCATATCGCCGCCTCGCGGCAATTGCTACTTTGATCACCAACTGACCCATCCACTTGTGAACAAAGGATTACTCGACCAACTTTGCCTTGCGGCAGTTTCCTGACTTAAACTCAAACAATCAACCATAACCATGCAACTTATATGCCGACAACATAGGACTCGATGCCACATCTCATGCCGAAGCACGATGTCTTCGTTGCAGCCAAATCTTAGGTCCAAACATTGTCTTCTGACCGAGCACGCATTCGACTCGACTCTTGATTCACTTCTTCTAATACTCGACTCAGTCCAAAGGCATATACGCGGATCGCTGCTCATGCCGACTCATCTATATGGGGTCACTAGCATAATAAGCTATACCTGGACACGTAGCTTGCGGTCGGCCGGGACCCTTCCAGCGCAAGGTAGCTAGCCCCCTGGAAGTCCCCGACTGACCCGGTGTTGTCGAGCCAGCACAGCTACCACCGTGTTTCCTTAGGCCGCATCGGTCCCGTGGCACCACGGGATGCCGTGCGGGGAAACTCTACCTTGTCGACAAGTTATCCAATGACCATGCAAGACCCTTCACTCAAACTGACGTCTCACACAGTCTTTATACTTTCAGTATTATCATCTCTTTCAAAACCAATATCAAACCTTCTATCATTTGAGACCCCTCGACGACCCACGGTCGCGAGCATTCTTTCTATCATTTGAGACCCCTCGACAACCCACGGTCGCGAGCATTCTTTCCATGTTACCATATTATTTCATTCAACTCAATGCCTATTCAATAATCCTTTCTCCAAAACTCATTCAATCCACCGTGGTTCATGCCCTAAACACTAAGTCCGTGCACCGTGCCTTAAGCCGACTTCTGATCTATGCGACGCTATCGCCCAAGTCATACTTTATATGACGGGCCTTGGGATCGTGGGACTATTTAACCTGACAACCGCAGAATGAGCGGGATAGCACTTGGAATGACTTAGGTCGACCGACATAACTTTGCCTAACTTACTCAAGCCTACAACTTAACGAGCAAAGGCCGCGTCAAGCCTTGCCTCGATGGAACGTGCCGTGCACGCATTCAACTTTGAACGACCAAGTCATTTGGGTGCCTAGACTTATGGCATAAGCTGTACAACTCAACTTAATTCATGGGGCAAGCCAAGGCTATGCCAAGCCTTGGACGACAGGACCGTGCATGCTTTATGAAACATTCATGCGGGCGACGCCTATGACTTAGACTATGTTCATAACTTCTCCGACTCAACCAACTTTCCTTCTCCCAAGCCACGGGACGAAGGATCGAGTGTCATTTCAAAGCACGCCGTGCACCAATTCTAAACCGACCGTTGGACCTTTCCATATTCTAACTCAATTCGACCCGTTGGGATTATTCCCTTTTGCTATGTGGATTCATCTCTTTTATTATTAAGCCTACTTGTGCAAGTTGAAAACATGCGATTTATTATGTGAAGGCAAAGATGAGGCGAGTTTACCGAAATTACCCCACCTGAGCGAGCGATCGCCTCGACCGAGCGATGTCTTCGAGTAGCCGTTGCAAAGCTAAGTCGGAACGCCGTCGACGTTTCGATTCCTCCGATTGACTGAGCAGGACGAGGCACTACATCATACACCACTTAGAAAAAGTTTCATCCTCGAAACTAACTGAGTACTTACTCCTTGACTTACCACTCGAACGTTCAATGACTCTCGTGCACACTTCTCCTATGCATTCCCTCAAATCCGAGCCACGCTCGTGCTACCCTCAATCCTTTCTTCCAAGCTTACGATATTAAATCCTCGACACTCCCCCGTTCCTCAAGTCTCACTTGATTCAACGTATCACTTAGTTGGATCGTGCACATATTCCAGGTATCCCCAAAATATATGTATTTCAACCAAGCCTCGTGATAGAGAATCCCCCATCCCCACTCGAGTCGGATCGTACACATATTCGGGCGTCCCTGATATACGTGCATGTCAACCGATACTCGCGAGTGGTGTCTCCACAAATCTTACCACTTTGCACCCGGATGTCTGCCTAACCGCTAGGCTATGCCTTTTCGTCAGTATTGGAATCATAGTTCCCAAACAACGATATCAATAATGACCCCATCCTAAGGTCAACCAAGTTGATAGTACGGGATTTTCTACCCAAGCTTGCATCACTCCGATTTCTAAACATCGAGCATCGATTCCCTATACACATCCCAATAATCATCGCACGGGGTTCGAGTCATTCAGCAAAGCCATCCTACGACAACTCACATTCAACCAATTTCACGACGTAACAAAATCGCCCGTTCAATAAACCATCTTCGCATAGTCAATCTCTTCGAACACGTTCGACATAATCCGCCTATCAATCCTTCCAATTCAAGCACGCTATGACATAATTCATTGCTAAACCATAATTTCACATTCCTCATTTCCTAAGTCATTTATTCCAATTCACGTAATCGATCACAAGGTCGTCCGACTTAACAATGCGTTGTTCCCCGATCTCACGCGAGTCAGATTATCCGCGGTGGGCACGAATCACCATGCACACTCCCGCGAGATAATCATTCTCATCGGGACGTAACTCTTGTTTTGTGTCCAGACTAATTCATTCTCGATACGCGGATTGGACCTACTCAATCCTCAAGTTTTATTCATTCATCAATCGCAAGTACTCGCATTCTCGAATTTTCCTTCGTATCAAGCCAACAAGTCGAGACAATCAACGTTGCTGCGTCCTGATTTTCCGAGTTCGATCATTCCCGCGACATGAATTACCATGTCAGCGCTCACGTGGAACGATCGCCCTAAACCCGACGTAATACATGGGCGAGGCTAGAGTTGCGCTTACGTAAGACAAGATCGTCGACGTTGTGGTTTTTTGCGTAACCATCAAGACACAATCATTTTCATCCAACATTCCCTTAAATCAAAATCCTATGTATCGCATCCAACCGAACAATAACACTTGCACGATCGTCCTTTGCCGAGTCAGAGTACCCCCGAGTTATCGCATATCGATCTATGATACGCCTCAATACCATCGACGATATGCGTAACCTGACGATCTTCCTTTGTAACCAAATTTTGAGTCGTACGAACGATGCTATCATCCGACTGGATAATCTCCTCGACATTTAAAATCAAGTTCGATTATTATCCCTCGAATCCTTCACAACATCAATTTCCTCAATCAATCGATCGACATACCTGAGGCTATCGCATACACCACTCAGGGATGAAGTCATTCAACAAATCCTCAACTTATCATTCGAATCAAAATCCACTTCTTCAAATTTTTCGTTCGAACCATTCCTCGAATTCCAAGCAACCTCACCTTATATCGCACTGACGATAACAACGTCGTTCGATAGCACCCCTATTGATAGTCATCTCAATTTACTCAATTGAGTTCAACTAATTCTTGCTCGACACTATTCAATTCCCGCACTCGACTTTTCTAAGGTCGACGCAACTTTGGTGTATATTCCCAGCCCGACTTAGACAACTGTGCTTAAGCAAACCATCTTTTATTTCTTGTCAAAAATTGTTTTCCTATATTTTGTAAAAATAGTTAGACTTATTGTATGGACATCTCGTGGGACAATTGAGAGAGAGCGCACCAACGATATCAACTTGCGGAAGCAACAGAGTCAAAGAATTCAATCGATAGTCCAAGGACGTAAAGCCGTGCTCTGATACCATTATGTCACACCCCGCTCCCGTAGGAGCGATCGTCCTCGCTAAGGCATGATGCCGCACGAGCCTAGATTGCGCTCGTGTAAGGTGGGTTCCATAATGGCCGATTTCAGCGACTGCGACGGGGTCGTCGCACAGAAGTCCCAAACAGAGACATTGAATAATAGCAGCGAAATTTGAAACAAAATACAAGTCATTGTAAAACATTCTTTTATTGATATTGAAACAAAGATTACAGTGGGGCGCAAGGCCGAGAATACAAGTCTCTCAAGCTCACTCATCTCATATTATAAGTCACTCAGAGCTCTCTCATCTCTCAATTTCATGTCTTGATCCAGCGGAAGCTTCGAAAGGTGATGTCCATACATTATGTCCTGTATAAGTCTTCAATCCACGCGACCGTACACTTCGAATCGCCAAGGAACTCCGTGCCTCGACGCATCCAAGCGACCTCCGTGCCACGAGCTTCTACCTGTGCCTGCACATGAACACTGTGTGGGTGTCAGTACTCAACTGTACTGGAGGAATGAGCTCCTCGCCCACCCATACAAAACCAACACGTTCATTTACTTTGTGCAGCATAGTCCCTTCTTATCAATTGTCTTTCTAGTCTTGCCTTAGGATCAGTTTTAGGACCGACGCATTGGACTATTCTGTGTCTCTAGACCATCTCGTGCTTACAACGACAATGTTAACTCATACCTTGCCTCAAGACCCTTCTTATGCCAACAACGTTAACCTATCAAGTCGTGTTTGCCTTACGGATTAAAATTAGAGACGCAATTACGCGACGAGGATCCACTTCCATGTGACCGTGCTACAAACCCTTGCTGAGGCCATGCCTCGCAACTCAATTAGACTCGATCATATCGTCGCCTCGCGGCCCTTGCTACTTTGATCACCAACTGACCCATCCACTTGTGAACTAAGGGTTACTCGACCAACTTTCCCTTGCGGCGGTTTTCTGACTTAAACTCAAACAACTCAACCATAACCATACAACTTATATGCCGACAACATAGGACTCGACGCCACATCTCGTGCCGAAGCACGATATCTTTGTTGCAGCCAAATCTTAGGCCCAAACATTATCTTCTGACCGAGCACGCATTCGACTCGACTCTTGATTCACTTCTTCTAATACTCAACTCAGTCTAAAGGCATATACGCGGATCGTCGCTCATGCCGACTCATCTATATGGGGTCACTAGCATAACAAGCTATACCTGGACACGTAGCTTGTGGTCGGCCGGGACCCTTCCAGCGCAATGTAGCTAGCCCCCTGGAAGTCCCCGACTGACCCGATGCTGTCGAGCCAGCACAGCTACCACCGTATTTCCTTAGGCCGCATCGGTCCCGTGGCGCCACGGGATGCCGTACGAGAAAACTCTACATTGTCGACAAGTTGTCCAATGACTATGCAAGACCCTTTACTCAAACTGACATCTCACACAGTCATTGTACTTTCAGTGTTATCATCTCTTTCAAAATCAATATCAAACCTTCTATCATTGAGACCCCTCGACGACCCACGGTCGCGAGCATTCTTTCTATCATTTGAGACCCCTCGATGACCCACGGTCGCGAGCATTCTTTCCATGTTACCATATTATTTCATTCAACTCAATGCCTATTCAATAATCCTTTCTTCAAAACTTATTCAATCCACCGTGGTTCATGCCCTAGACACTAAGTCCGTGCACCGTGCCTTAAGCCGACTTCCAATCTACGCGACGCTATCGCCTAAGTCATACTTTATATGACGGGCCTTGGGATCGTGGGACTATTTAACCTGACAACCGCAGAATGAGCGGGATAGCACTTGGAATGACTTAGGTCGACCGACATAACTTTCCTAACTTACTCAAGCCTACAACTTAACGAGCAAAGGCCGCGTCAAGCCTTGCCTCGATGGAACGTGTCGTGCACGCGTTCAACTTTGAACGACCAAGTCATTTGGCTGCCTAGACTTATGGCACAAGATGTGCAACGCAACTTAATTCATAGGGCAAGCCAAGGCTATGCCAAGCCTTGGACGACAGGACCGTGCATGCTTTATGAAACATTCATGCGGCGACGCCTATGACTTAGGCTATGTTCATAACTTCTCCGACTCAACCAACTTTCCTTCTTCCAAGCCACGAAACGAAGGATCGAGTGTCATTTTCAAAGCACGCCATGCACCAACTCTAAGCCGACCGTTGGACCTTTCCATATTCTAACTCAATTCGACCCGTCGGAATTATTCCCTTTTGCTATGTGGATTCATCTCTTTTATTATTAAGCCTACTTGTGCAAGTTAAAAACATGCGATTTATTATGTGAAGGCAAAGATGAGGCGAGTTCACCGAAACTACCCCACCTGAGCGAGCGGTTGCCTCGACCGAGCGATGTCTTCGAGTAGCCGTTGCAAGGCTAAGTCGGAACGCCGTCGACGTTTCGATTCCTCCGATTGACTGAGTGGGATGGGGCACTACATCATGTATTCCTCGTTCTCATGTTATTCATGTTTCTCATGTGCTTCATACTCGTTCATGCATGCTCGTGTACTCTCATGTACTCTCATGTTCGGTCATGTTTCTCATGTATCTCTTGTATAACCTATACTTCATGTGCACTCATTTATGAGCCTTCATGTGAATTTTATGTGCACCCATTTATGGGCCCCCATGTGAACTTTATGTGCACTCATGTATGAGCTCTCATGTATACTTCATGTGCACCCATTATGGGCTTCATGTGAAAACCATGTACGTAACATAACTTGTCTGGATCCTTGTGTATTAATTGGGGTATGGGAGAGTATAAATAGTCATATAAACAATTCCAAAGTAGAATAGCCATGTACGCCTCTTTAGTATATCCATGTGCAAATCAAGCCGTTCACATATCGACTTTGTACTCTAAATCACTAGTCACTGGTAGCTCTCTACTTATAGTAGATATTTCTATTACAATTCTCTCTCTATTTACATCATGTACTTTCTTTCAGTTTCACGTATCGTACTCTCTTGCATGTTTATATTTTCTAACCTGTTATGATCTGCGTGAGATGTATTGTGCTCGCTCCCGTCCTGACTGGACCTGTTGAAAATTTTACAGAGGATGATGAGGAACCCTGCACCCCTTACCTTGGATCTTGCCTAGATGACACTCGCGACCTGGACCCCTGGGGAGGTTCAGGAAGCTGCTGAGGTTGATACCCATGCTAAGTTTAAATAGTCTAGATTGTTTCTTTTTTATGTTTAGTTGTCCTTATTTCAGAGTTGTATAATTTGAGATGTTGAGACTAGTAGTTGTTAACTTATGTTATTTTCTTTCTGTTGTGCCTCAGTTGAGGAGTTTCTTATCTATTTCATCGTGCCATATTCTATCTCTAGATTGTGATTGAGTTGTACCTCCTGTGATTAGCCTCCAGTTGAAGATTATTCTATATTGTGTTAGTTATAGTTTATGACCTAGAACAGCGTTCTACCGCCGACACTGCGGCGTAGGCTGGGCGCTGTTACGTACTCGTACCCTCACGGTGGGTACGGGTCGTGACACATTTTTAGTGGTGGCCCATGCAGGTCGAGTTTGTGTAGTGGTATTCGAACTAGTATCACTACAGCCTGTAGTAGGATTAGGATTATTTTTTAGGTACTCAATCACATTAGAAAAAACTCTTAACTGGATCCCTGCCATCTAATTTTCTGATACTTCCTTGAATAACTGTCCTCCCTTGAATTATCATTTCTATCTCAATATTGATTCCTTGTTTATTTTGTCTTCAGGATGGTTATGGAGACACGATCTTATCGTCTCGATCAGGAAGACACCACTGAGGGGTCTACCACTCCTCGTCCTGATCAGTAGGGCCCCGAGACTGCAGTTCCTGTTATGCTAGCTCAGGCTGGGATATCTGCAGCTTATGGGAGTGCACATCTTCCTACTCCGAGACTTTCTCCTGTCGTCCCGAATGTTCTTCAGCAGCAGTCGCCATCAGGACCAGAGGACGTGGCGCGGTTGTTCTCCTTCTTCCAGCAGATAGTGAAAACTTAGCGGCAACATTTGTTCAAGAGGGGACATGACATTCATGGAGTCAGCATCAGTGGAGGTCGGGCTAAGAGGCCTCACGTACAGATTCAGCATCAGTATCAATAGAGGCCTGTTCAGCAGCAGTTCTAGGGTCAGGGCCATCAGCAGGGACAACAGCAACCTAGACAGTATCAGGCACCCAGGCAGCAGACAATCAGTTGTCCCTACTGCAAGAAGCCGGGGCATGGATGGGGTGAGTGCAGGAAGAGGCTGGGCAGGTGCCTACTATGTGGAGCATAGGACCACCAGCTGAGGGAGTGTTCCCAGAACATAGGCAGAGCAGTTCAGGGAGCAGCACCAGGAGCAGGAGCTAGGGCTCCGACAGAGCAGCCGAGGGGACCACCGTTACAGACGCAGCAGATTACCAGTTGCCCTTCCTGTAGGAAACCAGGGCACGATTGGGGCGAATACCGAATGAGGATAGGCAAGTGCCTACTTTGCGGAGCATCATATCACCTGTTAAGAGAGTGTCCCAAGTTTCCTAAACGGACAGCTCAGGGAGCAGGAGCGAGGACTCCGGTAGGCCAGCAGAAGAGACTACCCTTACCGACTCAGCAGCAGAGGTACATGCAGCATCAGCAGCAGGCCAGGGAGGCCAGCAAGGGCAAGCTTTCACCAGGACTGTCGAGGATGCTCAGGCCGTTGGAGGTCTAGTTGCAGGTTCCGTTCTATTCGATTCCTTTTCCGCAATTGCCTCTTATAACTGCATTGAAAATTCGATTCCCTCTGTTCCTGGTTGATTTCAATTTTGTCCTGTTGTTCTTATACTATGTTTGATTTTCTTCTGAGATGAATCATATGGGCTAGGTCACCTCAGTTATGGGATATAGGATCTTCGATAGTCGTGTTATCTGGCATAGTGAGGACATATAGTCGGATTTAGGACGTATTTCTGGGGTGTGGGAATTTAAGGTTTTTGCTGCCAAGCATGCGGCAATGCAAAATTTTTAAATACCATGATTCTAGAGGTATGTGCCTTAATCGAGGACTCTGTGATTATCGTAGCCTTGATCACTAGCACGACGAAGATTCTGAGTATCATAATTTTGGACAGACGCATATGATTATCTGACGGTATGTTTGAGACTTTGATTGTGGGGTGTTTGACCTAGAAGGACTATTACCATTTTAATTTCGAGGACAAATTTTTTTTAAGGTGGGTAGACTTGTAACACCCAGTTTTCTAAAATGAGGATAATTTTGAAATTTTGTGTTTTAATTATTAATTATGATATTTAAATGATAATATGATTTTTAGTGAATTTTTAATCATTTTAAAACTATTTAAAATCATGACTTATGATTTTGGTGTTTGCTATTGAAACCGTAGAGACTGTCTACTTTAGAGCCTATCCATGTGATTAGGGTACTTCATTATTTTTAGCTTGAGGGTATTTTGGTCTTTTTGAATTAATTGAATTTATTATATATTTTTGGAATTTAATATAATTAATGGGATGGTGTGATTTTAATATCATTTAATTGATTGCCTTGTGTTGTGTTTAGCCTAACCTAGATTGACCTAACCTAAATTAGTCATACCTAGACTTAGCTAGCCATGGTTAGTGATGGTTAGTATTGATTAGTTTTGATTTAGTCATGATAGTTAGAGTTAATTAGGTTGCATTTAAGTCATGTGTGAAACCTAGGTTGTAGGCCCTTGATTGACTAGGAGGAATGATAGCCCTAGATCAAATTCCAAAAACCCTAACCCTAATATCCTATGGCTGGTCACTTAGGGCACGTCCCTATAAAATCCCCCTCAACCACTTGCCTCATTTTGTTCATCTCTTCATTTTGCAAGAACAAGGTTAGCCTCCATTGAAACTTCTTCCTATTTTATTCAATATTAATCCTTTTTCATCCAAACTTCTTCCATGGTGATCTAATTTGGGTTTCTCCACTGTTCATGGAGGCCAACTACAGTTTGGAGACAATTTGGAGCTTGGGAATAGCTAGGAGAAACCTCATTTTGAAGCTTTTCTTTGAGAAGGAACACATATAGTGTAGTGCCCCGTCCCTACATCGTGCCCCGTCTCCGTCCACGGGGTGCGCGAGAAAGGAACACTGTCGCTATCGATTCGGTCGGGACCGATAGGTCGGAATCGGCCGAGTCGATCGAACGGGAACGGTTGAATTAAGATCCATTCCACGTTATGGAATGGCTTCTTCGGAACCAAGTCCCATATTCAGCGGGTTGCGCCTCGAGGATTGGCTCTGCGGCTGAGTCGGGAGAGACCTCCCGTTGCTCTGGTTTTATGCCGCACTTGATTTGGCTTTGGCTTTGGATTTCGTGAATGCATTTTTCGTGAATGTTTTCGATGGGTTTTCGTGATGCGTTTTCGAGCTTCGCATTCATATCGAATATCCTTGAATTATACAGTGTTCTAATCAGTTGCTTATGCGATTGCAGGTGATCGCGTAGGCGACGTCAGCGCAGCCAACCGGTCGCCTCGCTTGAAGCAAAGACTAAGGCGAGTGGCTAACCTCCTTCGTCTCGTCCCTCTATTTCAAACTCAACATGTGAAGTAAATAAATGCTTGTCATAATAGTGTAGAATCAAAGAAATCATGGCACGATTCTTCACGAAACACCTGCTATCAACTGCCGGTTTTGAAAATAGAAAATGAGCTTTCTTATACAAATTCACTTAGCCTATGCAAACAATGAATGAATCGATTAACGTTTATCGCAACGATACGGCTAAGTAAGGAAATCAACTAACTCCAAAGGAAAACTGGTCATTGGACAACTTGTCGACAAGGTGAAGTTTCCTCGAACGGTTGCCTAGGCCAAGGGACCGATTCGGCCCGGGAGGAACGAGTGTAGCAGCGCCAACCCTTCATCGGCGCGAGTTATGCGGGCACTTTCGTACAGGGCTAGCTACCCGACACGAAAGGGGCATCGTCTAACCAAATGCTATAGTCCGCGATGGCTTAACATTGCCAGTGGCCTTAATACCCCTTTTCACTGCTTAACAGGTGCACGGGACACGGGATGAACATGATAATTACTTAATGATATACAAGTCCATATGCTTGCCTCAAACATGTTAACATGCAAATCGAACAGGATGGTTAGAAAGATCATTGAAATAGCTAGCTAACATGTTTACGAAACTTCTTGAATCAAATACAGAGCGTGGATTTAATTAGCCATTCGCCAGTACATGTGTTTCGTGCTGATCCTCGCTCTTTGCAGGTCCCGCGAACCAGGAAGGACGCGCCAGCTAGCTCGGCGGCGTTCGTGACTTTGAAGCTTCGGCCGTGCGTCGAAGACTCTCTTTCAGCGACTCTACTTTTGAAGGCTCTCGATAGTCCAAGGAAAATGACTCAGCGTCCCTCCCATCCAGGTCAATGGAAGTACTTGTGAATATTGAGGGATGTATGCAAAGTATGGAACGGCTATCTCATCGGCACTTTTTTGTAATCGAGTCATGTTGTAGCCCGCGCGGCAAGGAGTCTTGTATCAGAGTCTGTAAAAAGATGTTCATTATCAATAAAGATCAAGTTTCCTTTAATTATTGTGTGTATCAATTTGTCTGCGTACTCTCTTAGATCTCGTGTCTCGGATTACCTTATGACTAGGCCTTGTGCGATCGCAATTAGGTTCGCACGGCATCACGCCCGGGGGACGGCTATCGATTCGACGGAATCGGGGCGTGACATAAATGGTATCAGAGCACGGCTTTACGTCCTTGGCCTCCAGTGTCGAGTTTTAGTCTCTAACCGTTGACCTCGTATCGATGAGAAGAGTTGTTCCATACGCTGAACCCAAGACATTTTCTGAAACTAACGAGAGTTGCCTTTCCTTTTCCCTGCAGTTACGGGAGCTCAGGCGGAAGATGAGACGAGCGCTTCCAGCGGCTCGAGTGCTTCTAGGCCCGAGCATTCCGTTAACCCAACGGGAATGACGCCTACTGTAGCCGGACCTTTCGGCGACCCGATGCAACGTATGCTGCAGATGCTTGAAATACAGCAACGTCAGAACGAGCTCCATCGTCAGCAAGCGGAGGCTCGTCAGGCTCAATTTGAGAATCGGTACGAGGCTCAATTCAAGCTGCAGCAGCAGCAGCTGAATACCCTCCAACAGATCGTACAGTCGGTCGTCGGCAACAACAACTCAACGATGACACCTGCCGTGACCCAGCCTGCGGTTCGATCCAACGAAGCTGAACCAGAGGCGCCCGCGCTCTCACCTGCAGCACCGAGAAGTTCTAACTTCGACGTGTCAAAATTCACGAAAAGCTGTCGCACTTCCTTCAACGGCACAGAAGATCCATCCGTGGCGATCGACTGGTTGGAGGAGCTGGAAGACAAGTTCGAGCTTCTGGGTGTCGAGGACTCAAAGAAAGTCGCGTGTGCTCAACTTCTACTTCGAATGAACGCGCACGATTGGTGGGCTGTGCAGAAGCGGGCTATCCGACGTGAAGACGAGCCGGCGGCGATCTCATGGGCGACATTCAGAAATGCGTTCGAGAACGAATATCTTTCTGCAGCCGTGCGACAGAAAAAGAAAATGAGTTCATGTAGTTGGCGCAAGGGAATATGACTGTACGACAATATGCGGCTAAATTCAACAAACTGGCCAAGTTTGCCTGGGACTATTTACCTACCACTGCAAGTCGAGCAAAACGATTTGTAGTGGGCCTGCGTTCCTCTATCCGTGCTCATGTCTCGGTGCCGGAATACAAAACTGTGGGCGAGGCACTCAACCATGCCATCCGTCTGGAGTCCGAGTATCCTCCTACTACTACCGGCGCTGTTAACTTTAATAACAAATGCCATAGTAATGCGGGAGGCAACAACGCACATAAGCGTCAACATCGCGGCAACCAGACGAAGGAAAGGATGGTCTGCAATTTCTGCCACAAGGACGGGCATCTGGACACCGACTGCTGACTTAAGAACAGAGTCTGTTTCGCATACGGCAAGAGGGATCACCTCGTAAGGGACTGTCCGGAAGCTGTGTCGACCCAACGCCCGCCCCAACATCAACAAAACCGAGGCCAAGCACCTCGTGCTCCACCGACCGCACAACAGAATGGCCAAGACCGTCGCCCCAATGCTCAGGGCCGTGTCTACGCCATGACCCGAGACGAAGTCTACGCATCTGACACAGTCGTGACAGGTATACTGCAATTCAATAATAAACCTGCTCGTGTATTGTTTGATTCAGGTGCCACGCATAGTTTCATATCGGCGGACTTTGCCGCCGAGCACAATTTTCCCCTGACACCGCTCGGTCTTGAGCTTACTGTTAACATCTCGTCGGGCATGCCACTAGCTGCGAGTTTAGTCTGCGGAGACGGAATCATCTGTATAGGTGGTCAAAAGGTCAGTCTCGATGCGATAGTTCTAAATATTAAGGACTACGATATCATTCTGGGGATGGATTGGCTCGGTCCGTGCAACGCAACCATAGACTGTGCTGAAAAGAAAGTCACATTCCGCATACCGGGAGTGCCTGAATTCTGCTACTCGTGTGGTGAGGCGTCGCCGACCTGCATGGTGATCTCTGCAATATCTGCTCGACGGATGCTGTATTCCGGGTGCGAAGGCTATCTAGCTTCTGTTCGAGACATGCGACTGGATGGTGCAAACGCGGGTCAGACCGACGTTGTGGCAGAATTCCCCGATGTATTCCCGGACGAGTTGCCCGGCATGCCGCCCGATCGAGAGATTGAGTTCACTATCGATACCTTCCCCGACACTCGACCGATCTCGAAGACCCCATACAGGATGGCCCCTGCAGAGCTGAAAGAACTCAAGGTGCAGTTACAGGAATTGCTCGACAAGGGATTTATCTGACCCAGCATCTCGCCGTGGGGAGCGCCCGTACTGTTTGTCAAGAAGAAGGATGGCTCTATGCGTCTTTGTATCGACTACCGCGAGCTGAATAAAGCTACCGTCCAGAACAATACCCCCTACCCCGCATAGATGATCTGTTTGACCAGCTCCAAGGAGCCACGGTGTTCTCTAAAATTGATTTACGTTCGGGTTACCATCAACTCAAGATCAAGCCGGACGATGTGCCGAAGTCTGCCTTCCGTACTCGATACGGCCATTACGAGTTCCTGGTAATGCCGTTCGGCCTAACGAACGCCCCTGCTGCTTTTATGGATTTAATGAATCGAGTGTTCCGCCCGTTCCTCGACAAGTTTGTAGTAGTCTTTATCGACGATATACTCGTCTACTCGAAGAATCGGCAGCAACACACTGAGCATCTGCGGACCGTGCTTCAGACCCTTCGAGAAAACCAACTATATGCGAAGCGAAGCAAATGTGAATTTTGGCTTAGCAGCGTCTCATTCCTCGGACACATCATTTCTGCTGAAGGTATTGCGGTCGACCCAAAGAAAGTTGAAGCCGTTGTCGATTGGAAACGGCCAGCGTCCGTCGGCGAGATTCGAACTTTCCTTGGCTTAGCGGGATACTACCGACGCTTCGTGAAAGACTTCGCGAAGATCGTATCGCCTCTGACTCGCCTCACCCAGAAAGGAGTCGCATTCGAATGGTCGGACGACTGCGAAGCCGCATTCCAATAGTTGAAGCAACGGCTCGTCTCGGCCCCGATACTCGCATTTCCAGAAGGGACGGAGGGTTTCCAGATATTCAGCGACGCGTCCGGTCAGGGCTTGGGGTGTGTGCTGATGCAACGGAACAAGGTGATATCTTTTGCTTCCCGACAGCTAAAGACGCACGAGAAAAATTATCCCACGCACGACCTGGAGTTAGCGGCGATTGTGTTTGCGTTGAAATTGTGGCGCCACTATCTCTATGGTGTGGCGAGCACGATCTATACCGATCACAAGAGCCTCAAGTATCTATTCACGCAGAAGGAGCTGAACTTGCGGCAAAGGCGTTGGCTGGAACTAATCAAGGATTACGACTTGACTATCGACTACACGCCGGGAAAGGGAAATGTTGTGGCGGATGCTTTGAGTCGGAAGTACATTGCCTCGTTATCCATTGACCCCCGACTGCTACGCGACCTTGAAGAGATGGGCATCGAGCTCCGAGTCAGATTCCGGAACGTGCAGTTGGCAAAGTTGCAGTTAGAGCCGAGCTTGCTGAATAAGATCAAGACCGCTCAGACGGACGATTCGTACCTGAAGAAAGTGCGAGAGCTAATTTCGACAGGCAGAACGACCGACTTTGCGGAAGACGAAACCGGCGTGCTTCGATTGAAGGGTAGGCTATGCGTTCCGGACGATTCAGAACTCAGAAAGGAGATCCTGTCGGAGGCGCACTATGCGAAATACACTTTGCATCCAGGCAGTACCAAGATGTATAAGGACCTCCGCACGACCTTCTGGTGGCACGGAATGAAGAGAGATGTGGCGCTCTTCGTGTCGCAATGCATCCTGTCAGCAGGTGAAAGCTGAGCATCAGCGACCGGGCGGGGAGATGCAGAACCTCGCTATTCCCGAGTGGAAATGGAATCATGTCACTATGGATTTTATTGTTGGCCTGCCGAAGACACCACGGGGGAACGACGCCATCTGGGTCATCGTCGATCGATTAACCAAGTCAGCGCACTTTATCGCCATCAAAGTTACTTGGAGCGTTGATCGCCTGGCGCAGATTTATCTTGACGAGATAGTTCGGCTGCACGGAGTTCCAGTATCCATCGTCTCTGATCGGGATTCACGATTCATGTCGCGATTCTGGAGTAGCCTTCAGTCGGCGCTGGGAACCAAGTTGCAGTTCAGCTCAGCTTACCATCCTCAGACCGACGGCCAAACGGAGCGCGTCAACCAGATTCTCGAAGACATGCTACGGCTCTGCGCAATTGACTTCAAATCAAGTTGGGACGTCCACCTACCGCTGGCGGAATTTGCATACAACAATAGCTACCAATCCAGCATCCAAATGGCGCCGTATGAAGCTTTGTACGGCCGGAAGTGCAGATCGCCCATTTGCTGGGATGAAGTCGGGGAACGGCAGATACTCGGCCCGGAGCTGGTGGAACAGACTGTGGAAAAGGTCAAGCTCATTCGGGAAAGATTAAAGACCGCACAGAGTCGCCAGAAAAGCTATGCGGACATTCATCGTCGACCACTCGAGTTTCAAGTAGGCGATCACGTATTTCTCAAAGTGTCGCCCATGCGGGGAGTTAGTCGGTTCGGCGCGAAAGGAAAGTTGAGTCCGAGATTCGTCGGGCCGTTTGAAATACTTGAACGGGTCGCCAGTGGCCTACAAAATTGCCCTACCGCCGGCGCTTGATGGTGTACACAACGTCTTCCACGTCTCTCAGTTGCGGAAGTACGTGCACGACCCTAGCCACGTGGTAGATTTTGGCCAGCTGGAGCTAAAGTCAGACTTATCCTACGTCGAAGAGCCAGTTCAAATCTTAGAACGCAAGGATAAGTTGCTGCGAAATCGAGCGATCCCTCTCGTTCGCGTCCTCTGGAAGAACCACTCGATCGAAGAGTCGACGTGGGAGCTTGAATCGGAGATGAAGGATAAATTCCCTTCATTGTTCTCGTAGAGGTAGGTTTCATCTTTAAGTTTCGAGGACGAAACTTTTTATTAGTTGGTTATGGTGTAGTGCCCCGTCCCTACATCGTGCCCCGTCTCCGTCCACGGGTGCGCGAGAAAGGAACACTGTCGCTATCGATTCGGTCGGGACCGATAGGTCGGAATCGGCCGAGTCGATCGAACGGGAACGGTTGAATTAAGATCCATTCCACGTTATGGAATGGCTTCTTCGGAACCAAGTCCCATATTCAGCGGGTTGCGCCTCGAGGATTGGCTCTGCGGCTGAGTCGGGAGAGACCTCCCGTTGCTCTGGTTTTCATGCCGCACTTGATTTGGCTTTGGCTTTGGATTTCGTGAATGCATTTTTCGTGAATGTTTTCGATGGGTTTTCGTGATGCGTTTTCGAGCTTCGCATTCATATCGAATATCCTTGAATTATACAGTGTTCTAATCAGTTGCTTATGCGATTGCAGGTGATCGCGTAGGCGACGTCAGCGCAGCCAACCGGTCGCTCGCTTGAAGCAAAGACTAAGGCGAGTGGCTAACCTCCTTCGTCTCGTCCCTCTATTTCAAACTCAACATGTGAAGTAAATAAATGCTTGTCATAATAGTGTAGAATCAAAAAATCATGGCACGATTCTTCACGAAACACCTGCTATCAAACTGCCGGTTTTGAAAATAGAAAATGAGCTTTCTTATACAAATTCACTTAGCCTATGCAAACAATGAATGAATCGATTAACGTTTATCGCAACGATACGGCTAAGTAAGGAAATCAACTAACTCCAAAGGAAAATGGTCATTGGACAACTTGTCGACAAGGTGAAGTTTCCTCGAACGGTTGCCTAGGCCAAGGGACCGATTCGGCCCGGGAGGAACGAGTGTAGCAGCGCCAACCCTTCATCGGCACGAGTTATGCGGGCACTTTCGTACAGGGCTAGCTACCCGACGCGAAAGGGGCGTCGTCTAACCAAATGCTATAGTCCGCGATGGCTTAACATTGCCAGTGGCCTTAATACCCCTTTTCACTGCTTAACAGGTGCACGGGACACGGATGAACATGATAATTACTTAATGATATACAAGTCCATATGCTTGCCTCAAAACATGTTAACATGCAAATCGAACAGGATGGTTAGAAAGATCATTGAAATAGCTAGCTAACATGTTTACGAAACTTCTTGAATCAAATGCAGAGCTTGGATTTAATTAGCCATTCGCCAGTACATGTGTTTCGTGCTGATCCTCGCTCTTTGCAGGTCCCGGAACCAGGAAGGACGCGCCAGCTAGCTCGGCGGCGTTCGTGACTTTTGAAGCTTCGGCCGTGCGTCGAAGACTCTCTTTCAGCGACTACTTTTGAAGGCTCTCGACAGTCCAAGGAAAATGACTCAGCGTCCCTCCCATCCAGGTCAATGGAGTACTTGTGAATATTGAGGGATGTATGCAAAGTATGGAACGGCTATCTCATCGGCACTCTTTTGTAATCGAGTCATGTTGTAGCCCGCGCGGCAAGGAGTCTTGTATCAGAGTCTGTAAAAAGATTTCATTATCAATAAAGATCAAGTTTCCTTTAATTATTGTGTGTATCAATTTGTCTGCGTACTCTCTTAGATCTCGTGTCTCGGGTTACCTTATGAGGCCTTGTGCGATCGCAAATTAGGTTCACACGGCATCACGCCCGGGGGACGGCTATCGATTCGACGAAATCGGGGCGTGACATATAGGTAAATCCCTATTCCCTCCACCAAATTTTGATTTCTTTGCATGGATAGGAAGCCCTAGATGTCCTCTCTGTAGGAATAGGTTTTGCTAGGTTTCGTGTCCTTTACGTGTCCGTATCGGACACGTATCAATGATTATATTCATGTGTTTTGAAATGCCACAAAGGAAATTTTTATGTTGTTTTCGAAAACTATTTGAAAGGAAATATTGTTTTATATGTGTTTATTTTTTCGTGTCTTACTGAGCATGTTTCTGACACTTTTCGTGTCCAAAATTGGACACACACACGCACGTACGGGGCATAACACTGCGCCCGTGCAGTCCCCTGCTGTACCGGCTCGACACAGGACATGACACGGCACGTGACACCAAAAAATTTCTGGAGTCGTGCGGGCAATCACTGACACGACACACACAAAATTTGGGAGGATTTCGTCGAGCGGTTTGGGAGAAATCCCGACCGCACTGTCTCGACCACACGCACACATGCGCGTGAAAATGCCACTGACACGTGGCTACAACTATGACAAGACACCACGTAGACACGTTTCATGCACGTGGACACGTACCACTACCCTAGGCGTACACGTGTGCACGGCCACGTGTCACCACGTGGTCTGTGTCGTGCACTGGACACACGTGCACGCGTGCACGACACTGTCAGTGCACAGTCCGTGTCTGTGTGTGTGTTTTGTTGTTTGGACACGTTTGTGTCCACTTGGTTGGACATGAGGTGACCCCCTGACACATGTGCATATGTGACTCACCTTCGTATGCACCTGATTCGGGTTTTGGATTAATATGGTATTTGAAATTGGGGAAATTCCTATTTTTTTCTGATACTGATTACTATGCTGATTTTTCCTGAAATCCTAAAGCCTAATTCAACTGCTTTTGAATGTAATTCGAATATAGATTCACAACTACATATCAGGGATTATCCTATCATGTTGGGTTTATGAATTGCGTGGGAATTCAGTTTTCAAATTTGCATTGAATGAATGAACTGCTATATAGCACTGACACTGGTACACAAGTTCCTGTTTGAATTCCTGATCTTAATTCTACTTTTTTTTACTGAATTTGATGCCAATTGCCATGAATAAATTCATATACCATTGTGTTAGTTCACTGATTTGGTCGATTCATGTTAGTTTGATGATAGAGATAGGGATTTCGAAATTGGGTATGAAATGGTAAGCAAACTGTCATTTAGATTTCATTTTTCTGGGATTAAACACATTCATGAGTTTTAACTGTTTGATTTTGAATGTTATATATGTTGAAATATTTTCAGAGTTAATGTTGTGGCCGGGTTCACATTGTCGATTGGTTTGATGTTAACTAATAGGAATTTTCGAAGTTAGTTTTTGGGATGGATTCATGAACTGTCGAATTGGTTCTCAGGTTTCCTGAGAACCAATTTCTGAGTATTGAAAACACCTGAACACTCTACATGCCACACACACATGATTCAATACATGTCACTGTATCTCACTGATTTTGAAATCTGAGAATTTCCCTTTTGTATAAAAACCTGAGAATGGTATGGACTGAGATTTTGTACATAGGTTCTTAAATCACTGTCAACCTGTTAATTGTACTATCAATTAGCTAACTGTTTTGGTACTACACTGTTTTCCCATTTCCCAAATTTCTTTCACTGTTTTCCTTTTTAGGATATCACATATCACACACTTTAACACACACACACACACCCCAAGTCACTTGACATCCACCAATTCTGAGAATGCACTGTGGTCTACTTAGAAAACTGAATGTAGGCAGACTGTTAGCTTGCACCCCCTACATTACACACTCTGTTATAATTTTCCTGTCACAAAATTGAGAATTGAATGATGGTTTCAATGTGAAAACTGATTTTGATTTCCAAAAACTGAGAACTTAACTTAGGAATACACACAACATTGAACACCTTTATGACACCCACACACACAAAAATCTGGGATTGTTATACCCTGTTAAGACACTGCCACACTTTTTTTTTCAGTGCACTGTTCCCTATCACTCTCTACACACCTCTTGTCACTTCACACACACCATGTATACAATCACCTTTCCATTTTTCCCTATCTTTCATGTATGCATATATACATATGTATATGAATATATATATGTATGCATTATATGTGAATGTATATAGGTGTAGGAATATACATTAGATGCCATGTATAGTTAGCTAGTGTTTGAACCATTCTTGCTATACACCTTCATATATACACACACTAACCACATAGCCTCTATATATATATATATATATATATATATATATATATGAGATGAAGGTATGCAAGAATTGTATGTAGCCTAATATGCCTATAAGTATAATATGTGGATAGCTTATAATGGTTTGTGGTTGATGTGAGAACTTAGTATAGACTTGGTAGACCTAGTATAGACTAGTTTAGACTGGTTAGACTAGTTTAGACTTGGTTGACCTAGTTTGACTAGTGTAGTTGACCATGGTTGACCAAGAGTTGACTTTGGCCTAGTTCGACCTAGACATCATGCAGATGCATTGTAGATTACATTATCATCCCCTGTATACATCTTGACTTGTGTTGCTCCAACTAGGAGTCAGGTACCTCATCTCGGACAGTATATTTACTTCAGACATTCCGATACCAGGCGAGTACATTCTCTGATCATTTCATAACTGCTTAGAATTATATTCCTGCTCTATAGTGATGACACTTTCTAAATAGGTTAATAACAACACTTTTTTACGACACTTTCTAAATAAGTGTCATTAATTTTCTATAGTGATGACACTCAAGTAAATATGTCGTTGTAATTAAGTATTTATTACAATCTACGACATTTTTAAAAATGTCGTAAACATAAATTTAACAACACTTTTTAGGACACTTAAAAATGTCGTGAACAATATATACCAAACACAACACATTTAAAAATGTCTTAAACAATTATGTACAAAATACAACACTTATAAAGTGTTGTTTAAGATTTTATTTCCCACAAAAAATTTCACTTTGCCGCCTGTGCCCAAAAATTGGCGTCAGTAGCCCGATAACATGGTTTTTCCCCCTCTCTCTCTTCCTTTCTACTGATAACATAATTTTCCCTCTCTCTTAATCCTTTCTCTTTTCGAGCTTTTATTCCTTTCTTTTTTTCTCTCATTTTAGTTTCTCTAGTTCCACATTTTTCATTAGTCTCTCTCGGAGGTTTGTGACTATTGTCACCATCGTGTATTTGGGAAGGTTGGGACATTTCTGGCACCAATTGGGACGTTTTCGACCATCGCGTCGCCGTCACCGCCGTTGTCTAGGTCAGCTTTCAATTCTTCATCTCCACCCTTTTTTCTAAGTTTTTATTTCTTGATTATTATCTAGGGTTAATAATTGAGAATTTTGTAAGCATCAGATAGAATCGATCATTATTTAGGGATTTTTCTTTCTTAATTAGGGTTTAGAGGAAGGAATCAAATCTAGGAGCAAAAATTTCTTGACATTATTTTAACCTAAGCCTATGAGGAGCAAAATATGATAATTTTATATAGAATGCGTGTTTTTGTGTGTGGGGATTTTTCTTTCTTAATTAGGGTTTAGAGGAAGGAATCAAATCTGGGAGCAAAATATTTCTTGACATTATTTTTAACCTAAGCCTATGAGGAGCAAAATATGATAATTTTATATAGAATGCGTGTTTTTGTGTGGATTTTTTTTCTAGTTTTTATCCGTGCTTGAAAATTTAGTTTATACAACAGCTTAGGACTAATATAATAGCTTTCATGCTTCACAATTGTTCTTTGTTCCCTTAACTGCTGGCTTCATGTGCTTCACGAGAGTGTGTCATATCATAAAGCTAAGACTGAAGATCTTAGCTCTACATAAAATATAGGAAGAACTGGAAATGAGATTGAGAAAATGGAGCTTAATCACTCGGGACACATATGATGGTTAATGAACACACTTGTGAATTCATGTTGACATTTTGGTTGATTATTTGATGTGATGATCTCTGTTATTTTTTTATTAGCATCTCTAATGTTGCGATTATACAATGATACGGTCTTAATATTTTCTTGTAAAAATGATGCTATGATTTCTGCTCACTAATACTGATGTTTATTTCACCCTGAAGCGTCCCCTATACTATAGCTTCAAAATGGGGCTATCTTTGTCTGCCAAGCAAGCTTTGAAGTTATCGACTCTGTCATTATTCTCTTCAACAGTGCAGATGTTTTTTTCCTGCCAAATCAATTAAGAGCAAAAATACAGGAGGGCAATTTATCATTAAGCTTATTAATTGTTACATTGGGATGTCTGATGTTTCTTTCTGTTGGGAACTGAGTCATCACTTACTCCAGGTTAGCATTTGAAATTATGTGGAAGTATTTGGTTTATTATATACTCGATATGCCCCCCAATATCACATCTTATGTCTAAGGCAAGTATTTTATTATCGGCTCACAATGAACACACATATTCCTGTTTAAGTCTGTTATATTTTGTCCCCACTCAAGTCTCAAATATTATATAGTAGCTAGCTTGTTGGATGCCAGGTATATTATATTTCATAAATTCTATGATGCTAATGTATTTAGCAACCAAGGATAAAATGATATGTTTTGAAAAAAATTAAAAAAGAAGAAATAGGGAAGAAAATAGCCTTTAATTTTTTTTCCTCTGAGCTTCCCATATCATTTAACCTTCAAAACCATTGTTCTAGTTTATGCATTGCACCGCCACAAAGATCAGCTGCAGCCGAGACTAATCCAAGTGAACCTCTCCTTGAAGCACTAGAACAAAACAGTCCTAGATCCCTACTGCAATATCTTGCATATCTTGACTTTATGTTTCGGAGAGTAATGTTGAACCTTGGTGCAGAGCTGCCTTTTTCGAGGAAACTGGTGAAACTTACAGGAGAATTATATCCATATGCTTGAGGCCTCTAGAACGGCTTACTTCAAGGATGACATAGGGTCTGGAAGGCATTTTGAAGGATAAGTCTGAAACGTTGTCTCAGCAGTTAATCTCGCCAACTGACGACTCAAGGCTCCATGAAGCTTTCGATGACCTTCAAGTACTTGGGAAAAAACCCATCTTTGTCCACTATTGGTCATAATATTTTCATGTTTCTGTGAGATGTAGAGCAAACAGGTTTCTCATGCTCCATTTGTATTATGTAGTTTTATGAATCTCCTTGTATACGACTATTCGATAAACTATACTTCTAGATCATCAAGAAGGTGCAAAATCCAATTAGCATAGCTGTCTTGGTAAAGAAACTTGTGTTATATGGTACACTCTATATTCTATCAGTTGAAGTGAAAGGTATAAAAGCTCACACCCAATTACCATTGTATCTTATCCTTTCCACCCTTCTATTTTAGTCCTTAATCATCAATACTGCATATATTTACATTTAGGCACGAGCTCACACCCCAATTATATTACTAATAACCTATACTGAACTCATTGATTTGTCATATGTAGAAACTTATAACTAATACCTGAGCATGAATTTTAATTGCAGAAATTGAGAAGATAGGTATTTGCTAGGTTTTTTCTTCCTAAGATTCAGCCATACAAGTTGCAGCCCTTTAATTCTTCTCAATAAGAGAGAATTACACGTTCATTAGATTATAGAGGATTTAGTTGGCAAGGAATAATCGTATTAGTCGCAACACCAAAAGAAGATTGGCCTGGTTAGATGAGTCCTCGTATAACGAATTCTATAGTAGGATATAAAAAGAAGAAAGCCGAGCATTTGCACACTGAATTCTGTCATATGAAGAAATCAAAATTCAATTTGCACACTGAATCAGTTCTAGGAATAAGTAGTACGGTACCTTGAGCAAACTCTGGATACTCTGTATGGATGCCTTTAAAAACTAGTTTTTTTATTTAATAATTTTTCTCTCTTGTATATAGCATATTATAGCATTTGCATTGGTTAGCACTCTGAGTAATTTGATCCCTTTATAGGTGATTAGGGATGTGAAATGTGATGGAGAAGCTTAGACTGATTATACCATTAGGAGTATGCACTGTTATAAAAAATGGGATTAGTCGACGCCTAGGGGCGCGGTGCTAGGTCCAATGCCATATTACCGCCTGTCTGGTGGCCGCAACCATGTGTTTCTTTCCAAGGTAAGCTACTTTCCCACTTTTGTTATGAATATTCCAAGCATGTTCCCACTGTAAAAACACTCAGCAGGCTGATGATCATGTTTATTGACTTAAATTATCTGCAACTTCCAAGTGTGCTGTAACATGACTCGTCATTGATTACAGTGGTTCCGGTGCTCATTGTTTCGTTCTTGGGCAACATTTTTGAATCGTTCAACCATTCTTACCCCAGAGGTACACCATGGAATTCCTTTGACTTGTTATGAAGTTGCCTTTTTAGAAGATAGATGTCAAACATTTATACTAGTTGATATAACTTCTAAATGTTGTGCCCAATAGTTATAAAGTTTATTTTCCTACTTATTTTAGAATAATATCTCAATACTTCAAGATAAAGTAGTGCTATAAAGAGGAATTAGGGGATTGGTAAATAGGGAGTTAAATGAACTTTAGCTTCTTGATTTTCAAATCCTGTGTTGTAAGGCATTGTGCTTTCCCTATGTTAAAAGAACATTAGGTTTTGGTTGAAGGATTGTGTTAAAAGAGCTTTAGGTCCCTTGGTAAAGAACTTTAGTATTATGTTATCGAGGATTAGGATGAAGGGTGTCCCTTCCCTTCTCTCTCAATAAGATATTACAACATTGCTGATTTCTAGCATCTAGAATAATGTTTGTCAGATACAAACATATTTTTCGACAAATGTCACCACAAACATAAATTAAGAGGTTTGGAAAGGACAGTATGCTGTTGCTGAAACCAACCTGAGGCTACTGCAGTTCATGGACAGTATGTTGCTACATACATTTTGTAGTCCAAAACTGCACATACCCCTACAGACCCTTTGTTGAAGCTACAATTGCCTCTACTCATTGATACACTCATGTATCACACACAAGTTCTCCATCCTACACTACCTACTGGTTTGGATTTATCCGATACTCTTTTAGAGTATCACACACACAGTAAATAACACAGACACATAACTCATTCACTGACACACATAACTCACCTAATACGAGTATAAGACATCAAAATGTATAAGCCTTTGTTTTTACTGATACCTTTGGGAAATACTTGTTCAAATCTTAACAGTTGTGCTAAATCTATATGAAGCATAATCTTATATTGATGTTATTCTTCATGGGAATGAGTTAATCTTTACTGGTGGCATACAAATTATGCTTAATACGGATTATTCTTCACTGGAGGCATACAGATTATGCTCACCAATTCAATCATGTTATAGAAAAGCCATCATGTTCATTTATTTCTTTTATTTTGAATTAGGTGCCTTTGTTTTTTTTCAGTTAGACGAGAGTGAACCTATTTTAGATCATCCTCTTGATAGATTATGTTACAGAGATTAAGACCTGATGAACTAGGAGGCTCTTCAGGTTGAGTACTATATTGTGCTCCTTCCTTTGTAATAAACTTAAGATTTTTCTTTGCCAGTAACATGTATAATAATGGTGAATCGTCAATTGGATGGATTTGAATGATTTATCTCCAAAGAATTACAAGTAGGTTGCAATTTATGAAGTTGGTTCGAAGTGTCAATCTTCAGATGAGAGACATTTTATTCAATTTGAATGTCAGACTATTGTAAATCTATTAAAGCAGCCAAAAGCTATACATAATTCACTCTAAGTGTCAATCTTCAGATGAGAGAGACACTTCATTCAATATGATGTTTTTCTGTAGTTTTTTTATGAAATTAGGAGGTCTAAGCAATTTAAACACGGGATACCAGTTTGGGAAGTTTATCATTGAAAAACTACATGAAAACAGTTACTACATGAAAACAGTTTTTGTTTCAGAAATCAATTTTGGTTTTCTTTAACATGCCTATGATTTTATTGCATAATATATGACTCTTTTCTTTCTCATTGAAAAGCTACATGAAAACTACATTATATGACTCTTTTCTTTCTCAGCGACATTCCTAATTTGTACATTATTGCATAATCTTAGTATCTTTAACATGCCTTTGATTTTGTTCTTTCGAGATGAAAACCTTTTCTTTTCTTCTATTTCCCCCTGCAGTTGTTCAGCATGAAGCACGTTGGAGGATGTTGTTATGATTTGAAGATGCTACTGCTTGTGAACAACTTTTGTATTTACTTGCTCAGAGAATTTATTGTTTGATGAACATATATGTATCCTCTTTGATACCGTGGATTGCTATTTGAACATTTTGGTTATGAGATTCTGACAATTGTGTCTAAGCTAATCATCTGGCTTATGTTCTTGCATCTACAATACATGCGTGTTGTGCAATTTAGAAGTATTTATTTGTATTGCATAAATATATTAGCTAAATCAGGCCTTTATAATGGTTTGCTACTTTGCTTTTAATTCTTGTGGCATGTGGCAAGTTCCATTCCCTCATTTATATGAGCTGGGGATATAGAGAGTAAATGAAGTACTCCTAATGTCTGATTTGTGGTAGATGTGCAAAATTTTTATCTTTTTTACTATTTTACCCTTTGAGGATATGTTTTTTGATTTCAAGATAAGTTATTTTGACGGCATTAAAATGTGTCGTTGAAGTGAGTTAGATGACACATATAAGGTGTCATGACATCAATGATATTATGATTTGTATGTTTAGATTACACATAAAATGTGTTGTGAAAATATCTTATAACATTAAGATGACACCAGAAGACTGTCGTGAAATAAGTATTAAACGACATTCAAAAAGTGTCGTTGAAAGTCCAAAAAAATTTATGTCGACACTTTTCAACTGTCCTTGAAGTGTCATTAAGATGACACCAGAATCATGCTATGAAATTTCATTATACGACATTCGGAAAGTGTCGTAATAAACTTATTACATGGCACTTTGAAAGTGCCGTTGAAAGAAAAAACTTTCTACGACACCCCTCTACTCAGCACTTAAAAAGTGCCATGGAAAGTCAATAACGACATTTTTGGAGTGTCGTTAAAACACTTTTTTCTTGTAGTGTGAATATAATATATATGTATGCATTATATGTGAATGTATATAGGTGTAGAAATAACATTAGATGCCATGTATAGTTAGCTAGTGTTTGAACCATTCTTGCTATACACCTTCATGTATACACACACTAACCACATAGCCTCTACATGATGCTAGCTCTTTATCTCTCTATCTCGATATACACACACTAACCACACTAACCACATATCCTCTACATGATGCTAGCCTCTATTATATATTTATTTTATTTATATATTATATATATAATATATATATATATATAAGATGAAGGTATGCAAGAATTGTATGTAGCCTAATATATGCCTATAAGTATAATATGTGGATTTATAATAGTTTGTGGTTGATGTGAGAACTTAGTATAGACTTGGTAGACCTAGTATAGACTAGTTTAGACTTGGTTAGACTAGTTTAGACTTGGTTGACCTAGTTTGACTAGTGTAGTGACCATGGTTGACCAAGAGTTGACTTTGGCCTAGTTCGACCTAGACATCATGCAGATGCATTGTAGATTACATTTATCATCCCTGTATACATCTTGACTTGTGTTGCTCCAACTAGGAGTCAGGTACCTCATCTCGGACATTATATTTACTTCAGACATTCCGATACCAGGCGAGTACATTCTCTGATCATTTCATAACTTGCTTAGAATTATATTCCTGCTCTAGTTTACCTTATTGATGCTGTCACGATATTATCACGGATTGGTACTATATGGATCCCTACATTGAGATGTTATCCCCCTCGGGAGCATTGGATACATCATGTCATGTGTTTCGTGTACATCATGTATTCCTCGCTATCATGTTATTCATGTTTCTCATGTGCTTCATGCTCGTTCATGCATGCTGTGTACTCTCATGTGCTCTCATGTTCGGTCATGTTTCCTATGTATCTCATGTATAACCTATACTTCATGTGCACTCATTTATGAGCCTTCATGTGAATTTCATGTGCACCCATTTATGGGCCCCCATGTGAACTTCATTTGCACTCATGTATGAGCTCTCATGTATACTTCATGTGCACCCATTATGGGCTTCATGTGAAAACCATGTACGTAACATAACTTGTCTGGATCCTTGTGTATTGATTGGGGTATGGGGGAGTATAAATAGTCATGTGAACAATTCGAAAGTAGAATAGTATACGCCTTTTTAGTATAGCCATGTGCAAATCAAGCCGTTCACATGTCGACTTTGTACTCTAAATTACTAGTCACTGGTAGCTCTCTACTTATAGTAGATATTTTTATTACAGTTCTTTCTCTGTTTACATCATGTACTTTCTTTCAGTTTCACGTATCGTACTCTCTTGCATGTTTATTTTCTAACCTGTTATGATCTGCGTGAGGTGTATTGTGCTCGCTCCCGTCCTGAGGACCTGTTGAAAATTTTACAGAGGATGATGAGGAACCCTACATCCCTTACCTTGGAGCTTGCCTAGATGACACTCGCGACCTGGACCCCTGGGGAGGTTCAGGAAGCTGCTGAGGATGATACCCATGCTTAGTTTAGATAGTCTAGATTGTTTCTTTTTATGTTTAGTTGTTGTCCTTATTTTCAGAATTGTATAATTTGAGATGTTGAGACTAGTAGTTGTTAACTTATGTTATTTCTTTCTGTTGTGCCTCAGTTGAGGAGTTTCTTATCTATTTCATCGTGCCATATTCTATCTCTAGATTGTGATTGAGTTGTACCTTCTGTGATTAGCCTCCAGTTGGAGATTATTCATATTGTGTTAGTTATAGTTCATGACCTAGAACAATATTCTACCGCCGACACTGCGGCGTAGACTGGGCGCTGTTACGTACTCGTACCCTCACGGTGGGTGCGGGTCGTGACACTCTGTGAACATGAGAGTACATGAATCATAAGAGTGCACATGAATGGTGAAAGCACCGGAGTACACGATGAAAGTGAAACGCACATGACATATTGTAACCTAATGCTCCCGAGGGGGATAACATCTCATGAAGGGATCCATATAGTACCAATCCATGTTAACAACGTGACAACATCAAGTAAATTAATCTAGAGCATAACTATAAATCCTATCAAGTATAAACGGTCAAAAAATGTATTCGCCTGATATCCTGAGTATCTGAAGTGAATATACTGTCTGAGGAGAGGTGTATGACTCCTATTTAGAACAGCACAAGTCACAATATGTCCAAAATGGTAAAATAGAACATTACAATGCATTCTATATGATGTTTGGGTCAATCTAGGCTAAAGTCAACATTTGGTCAACTCTAGTCAACTACACTAGTCAAACTAGGTCAACTAGGTCAAGTCCTAATCCAGACAAGTCTCACTAAGCCTAACCATGTCTATCCTAGCATTCACATAAGTCACAAGGCTACACAAGCTATCAAACACACAATTTCATGTACATATACCCATATACACATAATGCATATAAGGCATACATATAAGAAAATCATATAGGCTATCATGCCTACATACATATCCATATTTCATCATCAAACCCACATTACATATACAAAATATATATAGGCAATATATATATTACATATTATCATGTATGGAAATATATCCCATATATAGAGAGAGAGATAGGGGAAAGTGTGTCATGCATCAATGTGGACAGGGTTACATATAGGGTTAGGCAATGGTTAAGGTGAACAATGCAATGTATCAATGTTCACATACACATACAAGAGTTCATTCTCATCTTCATTCACATATCATGTATTCACTTAAGCTACAACTATATACATATATCATGTGCATTTTCTTCATTCTTGCATCCATATATATGCATTTATGTACATGTTAGCATGCAACAAAATATATTAGATACATGTTAGGGAGATATAGAGGAGGAAACAAGTAGTGTGGCAGGAAGTAGTGCACAGGTTTACAATGACAGCAAGTTAACATGGGGGTTTTAGGTTCATTAAATATGAGGGTTCAGTTCTCTGTGTAGCAGTAGTATGTGGTGTGTGTGTGTGTGTGTGTGTGTGTGTGTGTGTGTGTGTGGTTGTGTGTGTATGTGTGGTGTGTGTATGTGTGTGTGTATATAGCAGTTTATATCACAGGTTAGGGAACATGGTGTGTGTGTGTAATTCATAGGGGTGTGTGTGAATTTCAGTTTTCATCACTGTAGGAGCGTAAAAAGTGCTGCAATGAGAGAGTCATCTCAGTCATAAGTGACCTGCTTTACGCCTAATACAGCGGGTAATCTCTTTACGCTCAAGACAAGGCTAGACACTTTACGTCTAAGCAGACTGATTGCTTTACGCTGGGGTCTATATTGGTGATTTTACGCTAAGGTCAGAGCAGCCTCTTTTCACACCGGACAAAAGCTATCAAATCTTGCATTTAATGCAGATTTTTGACATGAAGATATCAATGATGGCATTTACCACAGAATTCAATAGAATTTGTCTTATACAAAGACCATTGTTGTCGTTTATGGAGATCGAGCTACTTTACGCTCACTAAAGGGTTTCTTTTACGCACGGAGTTTTACATGAGTCCTTACGCTCATTAAAAAAAATGTGTGCGTGAAGTCTATTTGAGCCATTTTACGCTCAAGGTTATACAACCGCTTTACGCTGGAAACCTATGACAGAGCTAGTTTACGCTCATCTTTTTACGCCCTATTTTGTTCTGGCCAGTTCAGAACGTGGTGTGCCTACGTGGTTTTCATGCCACATATTTCGAAGAACATGTGTACGTGTATCCTATTCTTACTGAAATGATGGGACACGTGTCAACACATACAGAGGATGATTCTGATCGTGGATGGCGGTTATTGAGCGTAAAGACATATCTTGATGCTCCTTTACGCACGGAAGCCCCAGCCTATAAAAAGACTCATTTTTCTCATACAACACAGAGGAGAGACAGGAGAGAATACAGAGATCAGAGCTTCGAGATTTTGATCCTCTAGAGCATTCTTCTTCAACTTTTCTTCCAGAACAGAGTGAAGCAAAGCAGGAAAGCATTCGGCCTCGCCATCAGTGCCCAAGTGCGTCGATACCTTTCTGTTGCATTAGTTCTTCCAAGTTGTTCTACTTCAAGCAGCGATCTTCATCATCATCATATGGTCCAAGGAACAAAGTGATCATTTACAGATCAGACTTCCATAGCAATACTTTCCCAGAATCAAAAAGTTGTACTTCTTGTACTCTTTCTCGTTTTATTTTCAAAAGCCAATTCCTCCAAGGCATTTTGTTAAGTGAAACAAAAATGGCGACTCTGCTGGGGACGACCTTCTCCTCTGACGAGGAGGTGATTGCTCAATATGATGATGTTTCGGTCGGTTCGACCAAGAAGACTCTGGTGGTACACTTCGACCAGACTGCCTATGAAGAGATGCTCCGAACTGGGGGTGGTTCTCGCCATTCCAATGTTCAAAAGTCTCGCAAAGCACGAAAAGTTTGGATTCCCAAATCCAAAATGATTTCTGATCTCTCTGCTGCTTCTGATGACAAGGGGGTTCTTCCCACTCCTGTCGTAGGGGCTCCCGTTCATAACGAGGCAGTCCCTACTTCAAAGTTGCACTCGAAGTGTGACGATTTGTCTCCGTTTGTAACGGTGAAGATAACCAGGTTTCACACCCACGCGTAAAAATCAAGTTTTACGCTCAGTGGGTAAGAACCAAATTTTACGCTCAGTTCATAAGAATGAGACTCCCATTGTAATGGGCAGACTCTAAAGCTTGTGCTTCTGGGTGTAAGAATCAGTCTCCCGTCGGTGACGTGGTAGGCCCAAATAAATTACGCTCCTCGCGTAAAACAAAATCTCCCGTTGGTAACGTGGCAGATAACAAGATTTTACGTTCCATGCGTAAGATAAATCTCCTGTCTATGACAGTGTAGATAGAATTCACAAAGATGCTCACATGATGAATGTGAATGTATCTAAACGTGTGCAGCGTAAAAATAAAGTTGGTACAACTTCTGTTCTACACCAACAACCTTCTCATACTGCTTTACGCAGAGTACCAAATTTACAAATCACACGCCAAGAAAATGGACTCCTGCGTGCTAAATCTCAAGATTTACGCACACAATTCCAAAAGCGCAGAAATGTACAATTTGGTTCTGCGAATGCAGCCAGTAATCTTCTTTATACACAAGGAACTAAACGTTTTTCACCCCAATGTAATAAAGAAGAATACTTCATCCACTCCTCCTGACTTACGCGAATTGCTAATGCAAAAGCGTAAGAATAGACAATCTCCGGTGACATTCCCCCAAGAAAAACATCTGTGAATACCACCAGGTTGTGATCAACTGTTGTTGTTCAGCTTCAAGACGATCAGTTTTTGATCGATTGAGTTTCAATGTACCTCCACATCAAGCTGAAGACCAAGAACATGAGTCGCCATATGTCAGTCAACATGGCATCTCATACTAACAGAGGACGACGTCCAAGACGGAACACGTCCCAAACTCCAAGTCAACAACAGTTCAACAGGCTTCTTGATTCCTTTGAAGGAGTATATCAGAATACTCGATCAAGAAGACGAAGACAATTGCAGACTTCTGATTCAGAGGCTGGGGGTACTCAATCTTTGAGTCTGATACCGATAGCGGGGATTCGTACTTCTATACGAACCCTTCTGTATCTTCAAGAGGTTGAATCCTACGCTGTTGGAGATGAGCCAGAGACATCATCTGCTAATACAGAACAACGTCTCACTGCGTTGAACAATCACTGAAGGATATGCTTAACATGGTGCAAAACATGCATCAAATAATTTTGAATCAGCAAACTGCTCAACCGACAGCAGTGACACGGCACCAGTAGCAGCACAAACTCAAGATAGTCAAGGGGCTGAAATACCTTCGAATATTCAAGCCCGCTGCAAATCAAAATTCTGCATCCGGATCTCATTCCTCCAGAAGATGCACCACCTCCAGTGGGGGTCATGGTGCATCCAACCACTACTCAGTCAAATGTGCTTCCTCAAACTAGTGAAGCAATTCAAGCAGTGCGTGAACTTAAAGCACAGTTTGAAGTCTTGAGGCACAAGGATCAGCTCCAGAGGTTAGGGATTAAGCAACCTTATCCCCCTCATTGGAATGATGTACCCTTTCCACCGAAGTTCAAGCCACAATCCATGGTTTTGTTCGATGGAAAAGCATCTCCCAGTCAATATATCAATTATTTTGATATTATGACTGTACACTTGCAGAAAAATGATGCTCTTCTCACTCGAGTGTTCATCGGGTGCCTGACGGGTTCAGCTTATGACTGGTATCGTAGCTTACCCGATAACTCTATTTCGTCTTTTGACGAATTCAAAGCAATGTTCCTCTCCGTTTCTATGAAGAGGTATGGACATGAACATGTCCTCCTTAATAGAAATAAAACAAAAGGAGAAAGAAGATACTCGGACGTTCATCGAACGTTTCCGACAGGCCACTCTAAAGATGCCTCCTGGTATGCCAGATTCAGCATTGATTGACACATGCAAGATGAATCTGCGACCATCCATCGCTGTCTTCACAGGTTCCCAATTCACAGATTGGGCTTCGTTCATCATAGCAGCAGTTTCTGCCGAGACCAATGGTAGGTTGGCTCGAGAACACGGATGATTTTCGCTTCAGAAGACAAAGGGAAGAAAAATAGTCCTGGCAATCGTAATGTGAAGGGAAAGGATACCCTTATGGTTAATCTTTCCAAAAACAAAACGACGCCGAGTAATCGGGAATCTTCCAGGCCAAAGGAAGAATACTCCTTCGACGAAAGTGATATCCCAGGAATATTTCAATGTCTGGTAAAAAGTGGTAAACTTCATATTCCGGAGCCAAAGAGGCCCAATGAGGTGAATCTGACTGACAATCCCAAGTATTGTATCTATCACAGATATATTAATCATCCTACCAGTGCTTGCTATGTCTTGAAAAACAAGATCCAAGAGCTGATAAATGGTGGTGCCATCGCTTTAACCAATGATGACCATACGGTGACAACCAATATGGTTTCTCTTCAGTTTGGGGATTTTCCTCCACAGCAAATCCCAGATGGAATTATACCAATTCCGAAGGCGACGATGAAGATTGTGAATATCCCGCCTGCCAGGGAAGAAAATACAGGATTGCTGCCGCTCACATTGAAGAGTGGTGAAATCATGTGGGTACATCCTGACTTAGTGCCTGAGTTGGAAAATGAAGGTAAAACTTCAAAGTCCAAGAAAAGCAGGAAAGTCAAAACCTGCAACATGATTTCTCATGTTATTCCAGATCCTGACGACTTGGATCATCTATGGGATGGCCTTCCTCTTGAAGATAGACTGAAAGGACTAAACATCTGTCCTCCAAGTCTAGCTCCTCCTACCAAGCTCAAGCTTACTCATCAGCAGTGGTTAGCCATGAATAGTGTTCCTTTATATCGGGCACAACAAGTCTTTGCTGCTTATGAAAAAGCTCCAACAGGGATTTCTCCTCGTGTCCCGAATCTTGCTCCTTCTTTAACTACAGAGACGCCTGTGCTTCGTTCTCCTGTAGTTGCAGAAATTCCTTCCTCTTCCTGTGCTGAAATACCTGTTCAGAGTTCACTGCCTATCCATTTGTATAGTCAGCAATCCGTCCTTCTCATGAAGAAGATGGGTTACGATTTTCAAAAGGCGGAAGGTTTGAACCATGATAAAGGAATACGTCTTCCTTTACAAATTCAAAATCAGAATTCCACTGCTGGATTAGGATCTGAAGTTCCCCGTAACAACCTTACAAGAAGAGGGCTAAGGGAAGAAAGACTAAATCCTGTAATATGGTACTTTCTTCTCCTGAGTTGAGGAAGAAACTTTTGCTGGTACGAATGATCCAATCACCATTGATTGTCAATATTGGCAACTCTATGCAGAAGTCGGATGATGGTCTGTTGATTAATCCGAAGCACAGCAATCAGATTGTAAATGATGTAAATATTGCTCATCTCTTTGATATCAATGAAGATTTCCTTTTCGAGTATATGGCTGTCAGGTTTATGGAAAGAATGACTTTATCTTCTGATAATCAAAGTCATCGATATAAATACAACATAGATTCTTCATACGAGGAATCTAGACAGATATTCTCAGTCAATATGGTTCAAACCGATGATGAATTGGAGCCATTTGAGAACGATCCTTGGGCCAACAGATGGATACTCAATGGGAACTTCGTTTTGAACAGCGACAGCCACCTACAGAAGATGAGGTTATCCAGATGTTGATTTATGCCCAAACCAATATTCATCAGTAAGAATCTTTCTGAAGATGAAAAGGAAGAGTTGACAAAACTTATCAAAGATTATATTGACATCTTTGCATGGAGTTATGAGGATATGCCAGGGTTAGATCCTAAAGTTGCCACTCATAAACTCAACATCTTGCCTAATGTCAAGCCTGTAAAACAACAACAAGCGCTTTAGACCAGATATGATGGATGCAATCGAAGCAGAAGTCAAAAAGCTGATTACTTGTGGCTTCGTTCGTGAAGAACAACACCCTGATTGGGTGGCCAATATTGTTCCTGTTATGAAGAAGAACGGAAAAGTCCGAGTCTGTATAGACTACCGAGATCTTAATACAGCTTGTCCAAAGGACGAATTTCCACTTCCCATTACTGATGTCATGATAGACAATACATGCGGTTTTGAACGTATGTCTTTCATGGACGGATTCTCAGGATACAATCAAATCAAGATGCATCCAGAAGATGAGAAGCATACAGCTTTTCGAACACCCCTTGGGGTTTTCTGCTATACCGTTATGCCGTTTGGTCTTAAGAACGCCGGTGCCACATCAACGGGCTATGAGCAATATCTTTCAAGAACATCTACGAAAAATAGTTGAATGCTACGTAGATGACATTGCTGTTAAAAGTCGGTCAAAGAATGATCACATTCAAGACTTGAAGACAGTATTTGAATTGATGCGTCAGCATCAATTGAAAATGAACCCTACTAAGTTTTTTGGGGGTTTCCAGTGGCAAGTTTTTAGGATTTGTCATTACCTCTCAGGGTATTCATGTTGATCCTGATAAGGTTAAAGCAATTCTTGAAATGCGTCCTCCTCGAAATCTGAGAGAACTCCGTGGCTTCCAGGGCCGTATCGCTTATATCAGAAGGTTTATATCTAATCTTTCTGGAAGATGTCAACCTTTCTCCCGTCTATTAAAGAAAGGAGTATCTTTCGTCTGGGATGAAGCATGTCAAAAGGCCTTCAATGACATTAAACAATATCTTACAAACCCACCTGTTCTGGTACCTCCGGTGATAGGAAGACCGTTTTTGCTGTATGTTCGAGCCTTGGATCATTCACTTGGTGCTCTTCTGGCGCAAAAAAGTGATATAGGTCATGAACAAGCAATATATTATCTGAGCAGAATGATGGTAGGAGCTGAACACAGATATACTCCTGTGGAGAAGGAATGTCTAGCTTTAGTTTTTGCCGTTCAAAAGACAAGGCATTATGTCACTGGACAGACCATTCATGTCATCTCCAGAATAAATCCCATTCGGGTATTGATGAGAAAACCGAGCATTCTTAATTCCAGGTTAGCTACCTGGGCGATGTTGCTCACTCCTTATGACATGGTCTATGTGCCTCAAAAATCAGTAAAGGGCCAAGCGTTAGCTGATTTCTTAGCTGCTCATCCTGTACCTGAAACTTCAAAGTTATATGAAGACATTCCAGACGAAGTTGTGGACTGCAACATGACTTTGAAGAACGACGTATGGCAATTATATTTTGATGGAGCATCACGAGTCGGACCTAAAGGCAATATTGTCTCTGGGGTAGGAATCGTATTGGTTTCCCCTGACAAAATGGTCATATACCGCCTATTCTCTTAATGAGCCATGCTCTAACAATGTAGCGGAATATAATGCCCTGTTGATTGGTCTCCAAGTAGCAAAACAATTGGATATTGAATTCCTAGAAGCTTATGGGGATTCTCAATTGATCGTCAATCAAGTTAGAGGGACCTATGAAGTCAGAAATCCTGATCTCATCCCCTATCATCAGTGGTAGTCGAGTTGGTCCTTTCATTCAAAGGATTCTTCATTGAATTTGTGCCACGTTCTCAGAATGTGGAAGCTGATGCTCTTGCCAGCTTAGCTGCAGACTTGGCTGTCCCAATCCGAAGGCAAAATACGATTACTTTGCTAGACCGAGACTTGTTCTGTGTGAAGAGTAATCTACATATCGAACAAAGTTATGTTACAGAGGTAAGTTCCCAGCAGAAAGATTGGAGAACTCCATTCATTGATTATGCAGTCCATGGAATTCTGCCTGAAGATCCTAAAGAAGCTGCGTCAATTAAGAGACGATCGTTTCGATTCTATTATGATTCATCTTTACATATGCTATATCGTCGTTCATATGACGGACTCCTGCTGCGTTGTCTCTCAGAAAGCGAAGCTAAACAAACACTACGTGAGGCTCATGATGGTGTCTGTGGTGCTCATCAACCGGGTCCAAAGTTACAAGATCGCATTCGAAGAATGGGGTATTATTGGCCCTCTATGATAGCAGATGCTGTAGACTATGCCAGAAGATGCAAAGCATGCCAGATTCGCAGACTTTATTCATCAACCTTCTGAATTTCTACATCCTACAGCAGCCTCCTGGCCTTTTGAAGCTTGGGGTATGGATATCATTGGTCCGATAAACCCTCCTTCTGTCAAAGGACATCGATTTATACTAGCTATAACCGATTACTTTTCAAAGTGGGCAGAAGCAGTTCCCCTTGTTGAAGTAAAAACGTCTAATGTGGTCAGCTTCATTAAACATCATGTCATTTATCGTTTCGGGATTCCTCGACGAATAATCCATGACAATGGACCACAATTTGCCAGTCAGGCATTTTATCGGTTCTGTGACAAGAACCGAATTCAAAATCTGGCTTCCACAGCTTACAACCCGGCTGCTAACGGTTTGGCAGAAGCCTTCAACAAAACGATCATCAAACTTCTCAAAAAGTTTGTCTCTTCTAATAAAAGAGATTGGAATGAGAAGCTTGGAGAATGTTTATGGGCATACCGAACAACAGTCCGGACTCCTACTGGTTTTACACCATTTTCACTGGTTTATGGATGTGAAGCTGTCCTTCCATTGGAAATCCAGATCCCTTCTCTTCGAATTGCTATTGCTAATGAGCTAACTACAGAGAATAATGATCGTTTACGCCTCCAAGAACTTGAGGGATTGGATGAGAGGCGTCTTCAAGCACAACAGCATATTGAGCTATATCAAGCCCGTATATCTCGAACTTTCAATCGCAAAGTCAAGGAGAGGGTATTCAAAATTGGCGAACTTGTGTTGGCTGTCCGAAGGCCAATGGTGATGACTCACAAGAGCAAAGGGAAGTTCCAAGCAAAATGGGAAGGCCCGTATGTGATTGAGTCCGTGTTCTCTAATGGTGCTTACCGGTTGTCAAAACCTAATGGAGATCTACTCATGCTGCCGATCAATGGCAAATTTCTCAAGAAATACTATGTATAAAAAAAAAGGGGACAGGACAAAAATAAAACTTCTTTTATTATTTTTGTTCAAAATAAAAGATTAAGGACGAGGGCCACTCCCTTCCTTATTGAATACATAGCCAGCCAATGCAGAGAAGGCATCGTTTCCTGAACCGTGAAAAATTGGCAGACAGCCATCCTCAATGCCTCTTCTTCAGGAGTTTTCCCAAGCTCTACTAGGAAAGCAAGAATGTCTGGGGCGCTTGGGCGTAGAAGAGCTGTTGCTTACTTCGGTCGGACCCGTCACTATTGGCTCAGCGGGGAGCGTCTCGACGACGTCCTCAGCCTTTATGGCAACTTCATTCTCTTGCTGCGTATCCTCAGAAGACATTCTCAATTGAGGAGCGAAATGAGAATGAAAAGATTACAGAGGGTTCTCGCCTATTATAGAAAGGGAATTACCAATGAACCGATCTTTGAAATTGAAAACGACTTTTCATTCCCGAAAAGACCCGTTCGTTCATATTTCTAGGTTCATCCATTTAATGATGGAACTGAATCTTTCCTGTTCCCGAGAAATACGTCGATTCGTCATATGTGTGCTCATGCCATCTGTCTTCTTATTCCCCAGCTACCAAGGTTTGGTTAAGCTGACTTCTTATCTCATGAGAGAGGAATTTTAAATCTTCTACCAAAAAAAAAAAAAGAAAGAGTGGGATTCATTATTTATCATGTTTTCATAACCTCTGGATAAATACTGAATTTACCTACTTTTCTTATCTATCATTTTCCATTTTGACCTCTGCATAGAAATCAATCTATTTTTCTTTGAGTTCCCACATACTATCACGTCCATATTACCTCTGATAGAATTGTGTACTCTAAATCAGAAAAGAAGATTTCATTATCTATCATGTCCACATTACATCCAGATAGATACAAATCATTGAGCATAGAAGAATTATCATTTCCACTCTCATATCATCATAAAAGTCTATTACATTTCTTAGACTTTTCTTTACAATGAAAATCTATTATCTTGGATTTTCATTCTATACACCAAACAAAACCTAATAGAGATCTATTTCCTCTTCGATCTTCTTTGGCGGGTTCGTTGTTGGTGCAGTTCCTGACTGTCTGAGTCCCAGTCACGACCAGATCAGCAGGAATCAAACTCTGGTCTTATCTCTCAGACGAGAGGAGAACCCCAGAGTAGGGCAGCCCGAAGGCGTGTTGCTGCCAATACAATTGGTGGATTGAGGGTAACCTCTCAAGGAAGATAGGAATGTATTCCATATTGGGATACAATTCCTAGTTCTGCCGTGAAAGGAACTCTACTACCCGATCCCTCGGGGTAGAGTTGACTCCACCGTCCAACTCTCCGTGTATAAAGGCTCTTCCTACCAACGGAGGAAGACCCTTCTATCTCACGAAGAGTTCTGAGTTGTTTGATTTGCGCGTCAAAAGCGCATGAGCTCCCTGATTGATGTCAGAAGAACGCTCTCCACAGCGTCGAAGTCACCAATGCCAGTTCTGAAAAAGCTCTTTGGCCAAGCTTCTGCAGAAAACAAAGAAGAAGAAGCGTCATCAAATGCGTAATTGAACGCTAATTGAGACAGATAGCAAAGGCTTTTACGCCAGTGCTCTACAAGGCTTTTTACGCCAGCATTTCACGAGGCTTTTACGCCAGCACTCTACAAAGCTTTTTACGCCATGCTCTGCAAAGCTTTTTCTACGTCAGTGCTTTATAAAGGATTTTACGCCGTTTGCTTCAGCAAGGCCCTATGCTCGTAAAATAAATGTTCTTCAAATACAAAAAATTCGAAGACAGATATTTGCTTACGGTTGAACTTACCACTCAAGTCGAAGGGTTTGGCTCTAATAGCGGTTGAATCTGCGTCTAAAGACTGGGCATACAAAGGAACGCCGTCGGAAAGCTCCGCTATCATCATTTCGTGAAGGACAAATACCACAGAAAGCTATCTTCAGAAAAATGAGTACGAGAGTATATGAAATATTCTGACTATTTATAGAGATTGAAGACTCTGTTGGGATAAGTCCATTTTCGGGAGGAGATCCTATTTTAAAGCCCCCGTAACCACAAGACAGTGCCATGTGTTGGTTTGTTTCTCGGGAATTAACAAATCACAGAAGCAGTCAACAGAAGCACATAGATGAAATAAAAACTTCAGAGATTTTATTTATAAAGGGGAGCGGATCCCTACAGATAAAAGTCGTAATACATAAAATATTATTATTCTTTGGGTTGGCGAAGGGATGCACCCAGCTCACGCATATTGCGAATCCCAGAGCGACGCATCAGACGAAGGAACGCTTCTGCGTCACCCGGTCCCTCGTATGCACTCGAAGGACCACCATCGATACGACTGAAGACTGCTGGGGTTAGCCCAAAGCTTTTTAGGATTTCGTGCTCGCTCATTCTCTATCTCGAGGTTCCTAGTGATAGAAGCCCCCTCTACAGTTGGTTCTTTCTTTGGCGCCATGAATGTCAAGAGTAAGGAGTGTCCTTATTTATACAAAGTAAAATAACTCTTCACATTCCTCATTGGAAACCGCTCACTCGGGAAGATGAAGATACATTTGAAAGTTACAAAGAGGAAAATTCATTGTGACGGTTAAGTTGACCGACATTATTCTTCTTCTTGAATTTTACGCTGACTGTTGGATACCCCCGCTCTTACGCGGTCGACTGTTGCGTATCCCGAATTTGCGCTCAGCAAATCTCAACTTTTACGCTTCTGTTCAAAGTGTTTCAAATTTTAGAGACATTTGAAAACTTTGAAGGGGGTCTTGTAGGAGCGTAAAAAGTGCTGCAATGAGAGTCATCTCAGTCATAAGTGACCTGCTTTACGCCTAATACAGCGGGTAATCTCTTTACGCTCAAGACAAGGCTAGACACTTTACGTCTAAGCAGACTGATTGCTTTACGCTGGGGTCTATATTGGTGATTTTACGCTAAGGTCAGAGCAGCCTCTTTTACACCGGACAAAAGCTATCAAATCTTGCATTTAATGCAGATTTTTGACATGAAGATATCAATGATGGCATTTACCACAGAATTCAATGGAATTTGTCTTATACAAAGACCATTGTTGTCGTTTATGGAGATCGAGCTACTTTACGCTCACTAAAGGGTTTCTTTTACGCACGGAGTTTTACATGAGTCCTTACGCTCATTAAAAAACAATGTGTGCGTGAAGTCTATTTGAGCCATTTTACGCTCAAGGTTATACAACCGCTTTACGCTGGAAACCTATGACAGAGCTAGTTTACGCTCATCTTTTTACGCCCTATTTTGTTCTGGCCAGTTCAGAACGTGGTGTGCCTACGTGGTTTTCATGCCACATATTTCGAAGAACATGTGTACGTGTATCCTATTCTTACTGAAATGATGGGACACGTGTCAACACATACAGAGGATGATTCTGATCGTGGATGGCGGTTATTGAGCGTAAAGACATATCTTGATGCTCCTTTACGCACGGAAGCCCCAGCCTATAAAAAGACTCATTTTTCTCATACAACACAGACGGAGAGACAGGAGAGAATACAGAGATCAGAGCTTCGAGATTTTGATCCTCTAGAGCATTCTTCTTCAACTTTTCTTCCAGAACAGAGTGAAGCAAAGCAGGAAAGCATTCGGCCTCGCCATCAGTGCCCAAGTGCGTCGATACCTTTCTGTTGCATTAGTTCTTCCAAGTTGTTCTACTTCAAGCAGCGATCTTCATCATCATCATATGGTCCAAGGAACAAAGTGATCATTTACAGATCAGACTTCCATAGCAATACTTTCCCAGAATCAAAAAGTTGTACTTCTTGTACTCTTTCTCGTTTTATTTTCAAAAGCCAATTCCTCCAAGGCATTTTGTTAAGTGAAACAATCACAGGTTAGAGTGAATATGTATGTGTATCCATAGCAAGGTGTACATGGCAGTAGGTAATTCATTTTAGTTCTCAAAGAATCATGCCACCTACATATACACATTCAAATATGCATACATCGCAGTTAACATCAAAATAACTCAGTTTACAGAGTAACCCTATTTCTCAGGTTATACATATCCTGAATATCGGTTATAAATCGAAACCAAAATTTACCAACCCAATCATTAACCTATCTAACCCAGTCATGCAAGACATCAACCCAGACATTATATGTTAACAAATTATTAATGAACATTAATTTACATTATTCTAGATCAAACTCATGTAAACTCTGAAATTCTCGGTTTTACCCAGCTTCACATTATCGAGTGTCATAACACACTCGAAACTCCTCAAATTTCCAAGTAAACTCCACATGTGAATCCCCACACTATCCACAAATGACCCAGCATGATATAACATGTGAAACATATAATTTAACATATGAACATTGCATTCAATCATTCAAATTTCAGAAACAATTTCCTGATATTACACAGTACCAGAACCTAGGGAAAGTACAAATTTTGATTTCGAAATACAAAGAGAAAAATGAAATTGATGATGCACAAGTGTGTGTAACATATTAATGTGTCAGGGGGGAATGTTTGTGTCCAACCAAGTGGACACAAACTTGTCCAATCGAAAACTCACACACACAGTAAACCAGTGCACACAGAGACATCGTGCACGTGTTTCGTGTCCTCGTGGACTCGACACATGTCATCCCACGCCACGTGGTCATGCACACGTGTAGCCCACGTATAGGGCTACACAGTCGACGTACAACGAGGTGTCCACGTCGTATCCAGTGTGGACACGAGACGCGTATCGGGCTGGGTTTCACGTGTGTGTGAGCTCAGTGTAAAATCAATGTGGTACCTAGAACGTGTCCGACTCGACACAAGGAGTCGTGTAACTGGGCGAGTGGCTTGTCAGTCATTGCCCCGACTCCACACCAAGTTTGGTGGGTCCATGTGGCCTGTGCAGTGAGCACGACACGTGTGGCGGCAGGACACTCGAGACACGGCCTCGTGCTGCGTGTCCGTGTTAGTTTTTGACACGAAAACGACACAAAGATCAACTCAGACAAAAGGGGTTGTGACCTACAATATAGGGCTACAATATCATTCAATTACATTTCGAAAGTAAGATAAAAAGGTTCTCAGAGGCAATTCAACAAACACTTGCAAATGTAAACTGATACGTGTCCGATACGGACACGAAACCAACACAAAACTTCACCAAACACACACACAACTAGGGGACACCTAGATCTAGGCTACCATACAAAGAAATCAAGGATTGATGATAGTTTGAGGTGTTTACCTATTGAGTATCAATCACAAGGAAAAAGTCCCAAATATGAAGGTTCCTCTTGCAAGCCAAAAGCTCCAAATTGCACAAAATCTGAGATTTATCTCCATAAACATCAAAAGTAGAGTATGATTAGGTTCTATTATAAGAGACTAGCGTCAAAATGAATTAAAATGAAAAAGTTATGGATTGAAGAAGAAAGACCAATACCTCTTTCTTGCCAAAAGTTGATGTGATATAAAAAGAGGCAAGAACTAGGAAGAGACATTAAATAGGGGGATTCCCTAGGGGGCGGCCATGTACGGAAGGAATTAGGGTTAGGGTTGATGACTAATGGGCTTGGGCCAAGTTTCAATGCTAGATGAAACAATCTCTAAGTCAAAAACCCATGCACCTAAATCACTTAATCTATATATGAAACTTGATTCAAAATAACTCAACTTGGGTTGACTTAATTTAGACTAGGGTCTCACCATGCTAATCAAGTCACCATAGCTAAAGTCAACATCTAGGTTAGTCTCCATAGTCTCAACTAGCAAAGGTCAAAAACAACAACCATCACTCAAACAATTTATAAATAATTCCAAGAAACCAAAATGACCAAAATATCCCTAGGCCAAAAATGATAAATAAAACATCCTAATCACATGGTTAGGCTCTAGGTCAAGTAGTCTCTAGGGTTTTACTGGCAAACTCCAAAATCACAATTTATCAATAAAATAGTTTTAAAATAATTAAAAATCACCGAAACCGTATCATGATTTAAATAATAATTATTAAAAGATTAAAATATAAAATTTCAAAATTACCCATATTTAGAAAATTGTGTGTTACAAGTCTAACCTCCTTAGAAAAATTTTGTCCTCGAAATTAAGAAGGTCGTAATCCTGTAGGTCAACCCCAACAATCAAGGTCAAGCTTTTTATAGCAGCATCCTGGGTCAGCAAGTCCAATATGGGCAGTAGGCTTAAAATAGGTCATATCTAGAATTTGGGTAGGCAGGTGGGTCAAAAAGGTGTTCCCAATTCGAGTCGAAAAAGTGACTCCATGGGGTGAATCAAGATGGGGTCTTGTGTCGGGAAAGTCGTATGAAGCAAACGGAGCATAAGATGCTGTATCTGAGTGGAACCGGAAGGTCTTGAGTGTAGGGGGTCATGTATAGATCATGCAAGGGAAGTTGGTTTTGAGAAAACAACTAGTCTTGTGCTCCTAAATTAAAAGTCACGGTAATGTGTATAATGTAATCAAAATTAAAGTGGGAATGGTCAAATGGCATAAATTGGACCGGAAGTTGTGTTGCCAAACCGGTACAAGGGACAGGGTAAGTAGGACAGTCTAGGTCAGGGTGTCAGGCTGGGAAGATAAGAAAAACAATGAATCAAACAGGGCTGTAAGGGTTACCATTATAGGGTCAGAGCTACACTATCACTTCTAAGTCAAAAGGCCTATCACAATCATTATTTCATTAAAAGAAATTCATAACAAGAAAGTTATACAAAGGATTATACTAACAGTTAGAGCTACTCCTACTCCTACTCCTAAGTTAAATGATGAGAAAGCAAAACAAAACAAACAACACAAAAAAAGAAAAAAAATTGACTGAAACGAAAAGTAGAGATGATATGCTCAAAAATTTTAAGATGAAATCTGATAATCTTATGCGTCCATCCAAAATCATGGTACTCTGAATCCTCGTCATACTAGTAAGTAGGGCTATGATAACCATAGAGTCCCAACTAATGTACACACTTCTAGAATAATGGTATTTAAAATTTTTGCTCTGCCGCTAGCTTGGCTACGAAAACCTTAAATTTCCACACCCGAGAAATATATCCAAAATCGGACTGTAGGTCCTGACCATGCTGGCTATATGACTGTAGAAGAATAGATTCCATAACGAGACGACCTAGCCCATATAATTTATCTTGGCCGAAAATTAATCAACAATGAATACCAAGAATCAGATTCATCTACGAACAAGAACGATAAGCAAGATCTGTTGGAACTGAATTTTCGAGATGGTTAAAATATGTCAAGGGAGGAACGGAATTGAGATGAACAGAATCTGCTATAAGCTCTCCTACTGCCTGTGCACCTCAGCTGCTATAGCGTAAGCTCACCCTTGCTGGCCTCCTCCAGCCTGATGCTGCACGAATCTCTACTGCTGAGTCTGTAAGGGTAGTCCCTTCTGCTGGCTCACCGGAGCCCTCGCTCCTGCTCCCTGAGCTGTCCGTCCAGAAAACTTGGGATACTCTCTTAACTGGTGATATGATGCTCCGCAAAGTAGGCACTTGCCTAACCTCATCCGACATTTACTCCAATCGTGCCCTGGTTTCTTACAGAAAGGGCAAACTGATAACATGCTGCTGTCTAGGGGGCTGCTGCATCTGTAACGGTGGTCCCCTCGTCTGCTCTGTCGGAGCCCTAGCTCATGCTACTGCCTGAGTCAATGGTGTCTGGAACTTAGGACACTCCCTACACTGATGCTCCGTTGAACCACAAAGTAAACACCTGCCAAGCCTCATCCTGCAGTCGTTCCACCGTGGCCTGTCTCTTGCAGAAGTTGCACCTAGTATCCTGCTGCTGCCTGGATGCCTGGTGAAAATATGCACGTCCCTGACCCTGAAGGTGCTGCTGAACAGGCCTCTGCTAATATTGATGCTGAATCTGTACGTGAGGCCTCTTGGCCTGACCTCCACTGCTGCTGGCTCATGAATGTCATGTCCCCTTTTGAGCAACTGTTGCCGCTGAGTCTTCACTATCTGCTGGAAGAAGGAGAACAACCGTGCCACGTCTCTGATCCTGACGGCGACTGCTGCTAAAGAACATTCGGGATGACTGGGGAAAGTCTCGAAGTAGGAAGAGGTGCACTCCCAAAGACTGCAGGTATTCCAGCCTGAGCTGGCATAACAAGAGCTGCAGTCTCAGGGTCCTGCTGATCAGGAAGAGAAGTGGCAGACCCCTCAGTGGTGTCTTCCCGAGAGATGATGAGATCGTGTTTCCATAACCATCCTGAAGACAGATCAAACGAGAGGGCAATCACTAAGAATGAAGCGATAACATCAATGGAGGAAGGTTTATTTTCAAGGAAAGACAATAATACATCAATTTTAGGTAACAGGAATCTGATTAAGAGTTTTTCCTAATGTGATTGAGTAACTTCAAAAATATATCCTAATCCTACTGCAGGCTGTAGTGATACTCTAGTTCGAATACCACTACATAAATTCGACCTGCATGGGCCACCACTAAAAAACGTGTCACGACCCGCACCCAGTGTAAGGGTACGAGAAGTAGGTACGTCCAGCCTACGCCGCAGTGTCGACGGTAGAACGCTTTCCTAGGTCAGATACATCTAACAATTATAAGGTACATTGCACAGTTATACTCTCCGAATGGAGGAATAATATAAAGTACAAATCTCAATCACAGCTAAGGGAGATGTACGATAAGATAGAAAAGAATATCAACAGAATCCACAAATGAAATACAATAAAGAGATAATCCCAAGTGTCTAAAATAAACATCCAACAAGATCCACAAATCCACATCATCACAATCTTTAGTACAATATCTAGATGAGATACAACTGAAATAAGATAACTAAACTATGAGAGTGTCATCAACAGGTAATGGATCCTGCTGGAAGTCCAAGTCACAGGTGCCCTCTAATGCTGCCCGTAGTAAGTGGTACAACATGCCTTATCCTCGTCCTCTGTAATATTTTTAACAGGTACAGTGAGGACAAGAGCGAGCACAGTACATCTCATGCAGTTCATAATATGACAGGATTTGTAAATATGCTATAGAGTAAGATACATGAAATGCTGGAAATATATGAAGTAAAAGAGATGACTGTAAAGAAATATCTACTATAAGTAAAGAATTAACAGTGGCTAGTGATGTAGAGTACAAGATAGACATGTGAACGGCTTAAATTTGCACATGAGTAATCTAAGAGTTTGTACGTGAGTATACTACTTTGGAATTGTTCACATGACCATTTATACCCCCGTACCCTAATCAATACACAAGGATCCAGACAGGTTATGTTATTGCACATGATATCACATGAAGGCCCATAAATGGGTGCACATGAATGTATACATGGGGCTCTGTGAACTGAGAGTATATGAATCACAAGAGTGCACATGAATGGTGAAAGCACCGGAGTACATGATGAAAGTGAAATGCACATGACATATTGTAACCCGATGCTCCCGAGGGGGAAAATCTCATGAAGGGATCCATATAGTACCAATCCATGTTAACAACATGACAGCATCAAGTAAAATAATCTAGAGCATAAATATAAATCCTATCAAGTATGAAACGGTCAGAGAATGTACTCACCTGATATCCTGAGTATCTGAAGTGAATATACAGTCTGAGGAGAGGTGTATGACTCCTATTAGAACAACACAAGTCACAATATATCCAAAATGGTAAATAGAACATTACAATGCATTCTACATGATGTTTGGGTCAATCTAGGCTAGAGTCAACCTTTGGTCAACTCTAGTCAACTACACTAGTCAAACTAGGTCAACTAGGTCAACTAGGTCAAGTCCTAATCCAGACAAGTCTCACTAAGCCTAACCATGTCTATCCTAGCATTCACACAAGTCACAAGGCTACACAAGCAATCAAACACACAATTTCATGTACATATACCCATATACACATAATGTATATAAGACATACATATAGGAAAATCATATAGGCTATCATGCATACATACATCCATATTTCATCATCAAACCCACATTACATATACAAAATATATTACATATTATCATGTATGTAAATATATATCCTATATAGAGAGAGAGAGATAGGGGAAAGTGTCATACATCAATGTGGGCAGGGTTACATATAGGGTTAGGCAATGGTTAAGGTGAACAATGCAATGTATCAATTCACATACACATACATGCCTTCATTCTCATCATCTTCATTCACATATCATGTATTCACTTAAGCTACAACTATATACATATATCATGTGCATTTCTTCATTCTTGCATCCATTATATTGTATTTATGTACATGTTAGCATACAACAACATAATATAGATACATGTTAGAGAGATATAGAGGGGAAACAAGTAGTGTGGCAGGAAGTAGTGTACAGGTTTACAATGACAGCAAGTTAACATGGGGGTTTCAGGTTCATTAAATGTGAGGGTTAAGTTCTCTGTGTAGCAGTAGTATGTGTGTGTGTGTATGTGTAGCAATTTATATCACAGGTTAGGGAACATGTGTGTGTGTGTAATTCATAAGGTGTGTGTGAATTTCAGTTTTCATCACAAGTTAGAGTGAATATGTGTGTGTATCCATAACAAGGTGTACATGGCAGTAGGTAATTCATTTCAGTTCTCAAAGAATCATGCCACCTACATATACACATTCAAATATGCATAACTCAGTTTACAGAAACCCCATTTCTCAGGTTATACATATCCTGAATATCGGTTATAAATTGAAACCAAAATTTACCAACCCAATCATTAATCTATCTAACCCAGTCATGCAAGACATCAAACTAGACATTATATATGTTAACAAATTATTAAATGAACATTAATTTACATTATTCTAGATCAAACTCATGTAAACTCTAAAATTCTCGATTTTACCCAGGTTCACATTATCGAGTGTCACAACACACTCGAAACTCCTCAAATTTCCAAGTAAACTCCATATGTGAATCCCCACACTATCCACAAACGACCCATCATGATTAACATGTGAAACATATAATTTAACATATGAACATTGCATTCAATCATTCGAATTTTAGAAACAATTTCCTGATATTACCCAGTATCAGAACCTAGGGAAAATACAAATTTTGATTTCGAAATACAAAGGGGAAAATGAAATTGATGATGCACAAGTATGTGTAACATGCTAATGTGTCAGGAGGGAATGTTTGTGTCCAACCAAGTGGACACAAACATGTCCAATCGAAACTCAACCACATAGTAAACCAGTGCACACAGAGACATCGTACACGTATTTCGTGTCCACGTGGACTCGACACATGTCATCCCATGCCACGTGGTCATGCACAGTGTAGCCCAGTATAGGGCTACACAATCGACGCACAACGAGGTATCCACGTCGTGTCCAGAGTGTACACGAGACGCGTATCGGGCTGGATTTTACGTGTGTGTACGCTCAGTATAAAATTAATGTAGTACCTAGAACGTGTCTGACTCGACACGATGAGTCGTAAAACTGGGCGAGTGGCTTGTCAGTCATTGCCCCGACCTCCACACCAAGTTTGGTGGGTCCACGTGGCCTGTGCAGTGAGCACGACACGTGTGGTGGCAGGACACTCGAGACACGGTCTCTTGCTGCGTGTCCGTGTTAGTTTTCGACACGAAAATGACACAAAGATCAACTCAGACAAAAGGGGTTATGACCTACACATATAGGGCTACAATATCATTCAATTACATTTCAAAAATAAGATAAAAAAGTTCTCAGAGGCAATTCAACAAAACACTTGCAAATGTAAATTGATACGTGTCCGATACGGACACGAGACCAATGCAAAACTTCACCAAACACACACTATAGCTAGGGGACACCTAGATCTAGGCTACCATGCAAAGAAATCAAGGACTGATGATAGTTTGAGGGTTTACCTATTGAGTATCAATCACAAGGAAAAAGCCCCAAATAGGAAGGTTCCTCTTGCAAGTCAAAAGCTCCAAATTGCATAAAATTTGAGATTTCTCCATGAACAGCAAGTAGAGTATGATTAGGTTCTATTGCAAGAGACTATAGTCAAAAATGAATTAAATGAAGAAGCTATGGATTGAAGGAGAAAGACCAATTTGTCAAAAGTGATGTGATGTAAAAAGAGGCAAGAACTAGGAAGAGACATTAAATAGGGGGGATTCCCTAGGGGCCGGCCATGTAAGGAAGGAATTAGGGTTAGGGTTGATGACTAATGGGCTTGGGCCAAGTTTCAATACTAGATGAATCAATCTCTAAGTCAAAAACCATGCACCTAAATCACTTAATCTCTATATGAAACTTGATTCAAATAAACTCAACTTGGGTTGACTTAAGTTAGACTAGGGTCCCACCATGCTAATCAAGTTACCATAGCTAAAGTCAACATCTAGGTTAGTCTCCATAGTCTCAACTAGCAAAGGTAAAAAAACAACAACCATCACTCATAATTTACAAATAATTCCAAGAAACCAAAATGACCAAAATTGCCCTAGGCAAAAAATGATAAATAAAATATCCTAATCACATGGTTAGGCTCTAGGTCAAGTAGTCTCTAGGGTTTCACTGGCTAACTCCAAAATCACAATTTATCAATAAAATAGTTTTAAAATAATTAAAATTACCAAAATCATATCATGATTTAAATAATCATTATTAAAATTACAAAATTTTAAAATTACTCTCATTAGAAAATTGGGTGTTACAGAGATGAAGTTAAGTGAGGGGGAGTAGATTCAATATATATAACATTGCTTAGATTAGAGTGTCAAGTAGGCCGAGCCGGACCGGCCCGACACGAAAATTGGGTGGGCCAGGCTAGGCCCGACCAGGCCACTTGGGCCCATGAACTGTAGCGGGCCGTGCCTGTCTATGGATGGAAAATCTCAACCCAGCCCGGCACGGTGAGCATCGGGTCGGGTCGGGTCGGACCGGGTCTTGATTGGCACATAAAAAATTTGGGATCATCATTCTCCTCAAAATTTATGTATATTAGTTACAATCATTTTAAGCACAGAAGATAGAACCCAATATGTTTCCATATATTATTTTCAACAGTCATATGTATTTACGTATATTAACATAACATAATAATATGATTAAGTTTGGATGTCATTATTAGCGCTCCTAAAATATCATCTTGCACTCATCTTTAATTTTTTAACATTCAAATTTATTCCTATATTAACACTATTGGCACTTCTAAAATGTCACCCTGCACTCTCTCCATACATGTGCAAACGAATGTCATATTTAATGCATTGGTATATTTGGAGGAGTGCAGGATGACATTTTAGTAGTGTCAATAACAACACCCTTAAGTTTTATAAATATTAAGAGCATCCACAGTGGAGACACTCCAAACACATATTCCACATTATTAGAAATTATGTAAGTTATTACTTTTGGAGTGTCTTTTTGCTATTGGCACACAATGGTACACTCCAAACAAATACTCCAAATTAACCTCCCCCTATTTTTCTTTATTTTTCTTCCATATTTGGTAAGATTTTTTCTTCCACTTTCCTCTCTTTATTTTTCTTCCTTGTTTGGTAAAAATAGTTAATATTTATGGGCCCAAGAATTAATGTAGAGGAACTACAACACGTTCCAAATCTGAAGTGTCTCTTAGCTTTCTAGCAATTTTCAAGTATGGACAAGTGTTCATTGCAGCCTTCAAGTGCTAAATTTTTTGACTAAAATCAAAATGTAGTACTTGAAATGTCTTCCACTGTGGATGCTCTAATTAAATCTTTTTTGATTAAAAGCTACTTCTTTCATCTATTTGGCCGGGCCGGACCGAACATATATTGTGGGCCGATATACATGGCCTGCCACCATGCTCCGACACTTCCTATTCAGTACCGACTTCACAACCACCTCTCTCTCCAGATTTGACGTGCTGCCACTCTTCTCCAGTCGTACCCTCGTTTGTTGCGCTCGTCGCCATCAGCGATCCCTAGCCGCAATCAACCTTGATCCAACGTCTGACCGCCAGATCTGTCAGACCAGCCGAGCCCCTTACCGACGATGCCTGATTCGACGGTCGGTCTTCTCCAACGTGTGCGGATGACTTCACAGAGCACCGCCCGTGCTCGCTAGTGTGTTGTCGCGCCTCCACCAATCGAACTCGCATCGGAATAGCGCCGGCCGAACTACTTCGAGCGCCGCCGAGTCCCGATGACGCCAGTCGTCGATGTCACGACCCGCACCCTTTTTTTTAAACGGATACGAGACGTGTCCAAGCCAGCCTACGCCGCAGTGTCGGCGGTAGTACGCTGTCACGGCCATGAAGATCAAAATCACAAATAATGCTCATTCACAAAATTAATTTAATTTACAATGATCAAGTTTTATATTACAGAAAAAATATAGACTTGTACAAATCATAGAATGACTATACCTCAACTATCTAGCTGGTCTCTAGGCTTTTGTCTGCAAGTACCTCCGAATCTCCCATGCTAAGTAATCCACGGCTAACCTAAAAAATATTGGTTTTCAGTCAGTAATGGAACGAGTACAATTCACTGAATGTAGTTCAATATATGAAAATGACTATATCACAAAGGTTAGCCTTTAGATACATGATTCATAAAATAAATGAAGGAAAACAGAATAAAACTAAATACCAAGAATAGAAAATGAAATACAATAAAATACTCACCAACTGACCGACTGAAGTACCTTTGATCAGGTCTCGAAACAATTATGGGACACGGTCTACACGGTCTAAAGTTACACGGTCTAAAGTTACACGGTCTACAATTACACGGTCTACAGTTACACGGTCTACATAAAATAATGCAATAAAAAACACTGTCTACAAAATAATAATCACGATCTACACAGTATGATGTTACACGGTCTACATTGTATAAAGCAAGAATGAAATACTGTCTACACTGTATAAAGCAAGAATAAATCATGGTCTACACGGTCTAATGCAAGAATAAATCACGGTCTACACGGTCTAAAGTCAGATCACTCATCGTTGGTACTTCACTTCTCCCGACACCAAAAGAAATAAATCAACATAAAAGACTGAAATCACATATCTATCAACTAAACACTGATATATAGTAAAGATTAATACTGAAAACAAACAATAAACTGTACTCGCCTGTGGTCCTTTGCTGGTGAAACCGATAGTCTGAACTACTCAATATGCCACAATAGTCAAAACCTGTACAACAGTCTCCGAATGCTGAAATAGACATTACTAATGTTCTTAGAATAGTCAAATTAGCTAGGATTACCTGTCCTTAAGTCCAATTCTGGATACAGGGGCAAAACGGGTAATTTTGGGCCAAAATGGTGTCTGTCGTTGGACCCGCTTTGCACCGAAAAGTGTGCCAGAGTCAACGGTCTCTAAAGTTGTCAAATTACATGTCTACGGATCCAGCTTTCTGATACTAACCCAACCATATGTCCAGAGTTAGATTCCGGCGGGCCGTGCACAAAATCGCCCGTTGAATTGAACAGTGGGGCCCGCAAAACGGCAATTCGATCAACTGTCTCAGAATTGGACCAAACTTGGCATATAGGACCAGAAAAACAATACTGTCCTGCTGGCACAAGTTTTATCTCGATCTGACGAACATGCACAAAGTAATTGAAAAATTTGCACAGAGGCCGATACGGTAAATTTTGACGGATACGGATCAAATTCGCGCACACGCAACCAATTTGAATTTTGTCAAAACCTACACATCCACAAAGCCGTTACGCACCTTTCGATGCTTTCGGTTCGTGACCACGTCACCCGGATTGGCGGGACGCACGTCGTATCGAAGAATTTATAATTTTGAAAACTGTTTTTAAACCTATTTTTCTCGAACTTTGAAAACTGATTTCTTTGCACACAGTTGATAAAATTTGAAACTAAAAATTAGGGTATGAAGCCCTACTCTTCAATAATGGTTCAGGTAGTTTCCTACCTTAGTCGATGATTCGACCAGAAATCGTCTCCCAAAACAGGTTCGTCAACTGTTCTTCGAACTGTCGAGAACAGTGTTTCCCTCGACTTTGCATTTATTTATCAGACTGGTCAAGCGACTATATCCAAATCCACTTGTTGGGATTTCAAGAGGGTCATAAGGGCTATTTGTAGAATTTTGCGGAAACAAATTTTATTGAGTATTCGAGTAGAAAACTGACGATAAACAGTACCTTGCTATAGACTGCTGCTGACTGCCCTGCTCTGTGTTGTGCGCACACGGCTGTTTCGGTGAGGCAGGTGGCGCACGTGGCGGCGCATAGGGTAGGGGAGGGTCGCCAGCAAGTCAGGAACACACGACGTGGTTAGGGTTTCCTTTCTTCGATCCTTCTCTCCCTCGGCTCTTTATATATACATACGGTTAAATCTGCTGTTAGCCTGAAGGGTTTGGGTTTGCCCCTGGGTTCTGAGTTCCCAGTTTGGACAGTTTGCCTCTGGGTGGGCTGGGCTCGGCCTGTGTGGGCTGGGACTGAGGCTGGGTTATGGGTTAGGGTTTTTTTTCCTTTGTTGCTGTTGGGAAAAATTGGTGCGGGCTGGGCCGAAAGTCTAAAGGCTGGGTTGGGCCTCTGGCTTTACTGGGAGGGGGTCGGTTTGTGTGTGTGAGGTTGAGGTTTGGGTTCACTGCTGTGGGGAAACAATGGGCTGTGCTGTTTTCTTCTTGGTATCTTTTATTCAACAAATAAATATTCTTATATATAAATCCTAACATCACAAAGATCTAATAATAATTTAAGTACTAATATTATAACAATTAACAATTATATTATTCTCCTAGAAGAGCATTATATATATATATATATATATATATATAATATTATATATATATATATATATATATATAGTAAAAATATTTTTTTATTTATAGAAATATATTTATGATATCTATATTTACTACCCTTCTAATGAATAACGAAGTCATATAATCAATAATAATTAAATAATATTATATAATAGTAACCTCAATAATATTAATATTAATAATAACAATAATAATAATTATAACAATAACGAAATTCTATAAATCAATAAGGGTGTATACACGATGGCGTACTATCTACTAATCCTCGGAATGTACAAGAACCTATTTATTGAATATTAATTAATAATGATATTTATAATATTTAAATTATGAATATTTAGGAATAGTCATTAAATCACTAAAACGGAATATAAAACACTCACCAAATTCTATCAACACGAATGTCATTGGACGTGCCGCATGACCTACATGGGCTTGGGCTTGTTGGCCCATTCCATGGTCACACCCGATTTCGATAATCAACCTATACTTTAGTCCATACACAAAATATAGAAAATGCTGCTAACTATTTCAGGATGCATGAAATCATATTCAACGGACGATGTACTGCATAAATCAAAGCGTCAAAGTCATCAAAATCTTCTGAAGACTCTTTTCTACTTTATTCTGTATTTACATTTTATTGAGTCTAGGAATTACTTTGTAAAATCAATTATGGTAATACTGGCTTAGGGTTAAAATTATCCTTCTTACCCTTTCATATTTTCGATTACAAATATTTCAAAAATATATTTCGAAAATATTCATTTTTCAAATGATTTTACAAATAACTAAAAACATGTTTGAAAACTGTTTTTACAAAAGAATTTTAAAATATATCTCCTGACAGAACTCCAAGCCGAGTTCGGCCCGAACTCTGACCGAGTTCGGTCAGTTTGTATTCAAACTTCAGTTGCCTCCAAATTTGCGAGCAATGTCTTTTTTGCGAGATATTTGCATCCGAACTCTGCCCGAGTTCTGCCCGAGTTCTGCCCGAGTTCGGTTGGTGAAAACACCTATAAATAGAGAAGAACTTTTCACTTCAAAACATCAATTCATTCTTCATCTTCTCTCTCTACTATTTAAGTGTTTTCTAAACGATCTAAGATTTTTAAATCTCACCTACACATCTCTTAGCCAAAAGCCAGTACTATCAGATTGATTTAGAAGTCTTTTGGTTATTCAGAGTTGTAAAGAGGTCGTCAAGTTTCAACAACAAATTCTCGTTGTGGAGCTGGTCGTGCGCTCGTCACCAAGCACGGTGTGTGTTGGAGTTGGTCGTGCACTCGTCAACAAGCACGGTGGTGTAAGAGTTGCAAGCACTCAGTTAAAGCTTGTGCCTTTAGTGGATTAACATCGAGCAAGAGTACTCGAGACTGGATTAGTCCTCTCAGAGGGATACCAGTATACATCGCTGTGTTACTGAGTTTGATTCTCCTTTCTTTACTTACTGCTCTTACATCATTGCCATAGTTTAAATTATTAATTGGTAATTTTATTCCGCTGCACACACGCACTCTTTCACCCCCCCTCTAGAGGTGCTCAACGGTCCTACAATTAGTATCAGAGCAGGTTATATTCTTAATAACATACCCTAGAGAGTATATATATGGCAGCCGTGAAATCTATATTCAACGGTGAAGGGCAATCCATAAATAGACCTCCCCTATTTGATGGAACAAATTACACTTACTGGAAAACACGTATGACTTTCTTTCTTAAATCTCTAGATTTTGATCTTTGGTCAATAGTCATTGATGGGTATAAGAAACCACCACCTACAGTGGTTGAAGGTATTCTTATGGAAAAGCCGCATGACAAGTACACCGATGCTGAAAAAGCAAAGGCTAGTCTTGATGCTCGAGCCATCAATGCACTATTCTGTGCAATTGACAAAACCGAGTTCAACAGAGTTTCAACCTGCAAGACGTCTCACAAAATTTGGAAACTCCTTGAGGTAACCCATGAAGGGACTTCCCAAGTAAAAGAATCCAAAATTAGTAGACTGACTCAGGAATATGAATATTTTAAGATGAAACCCGGTGAGTCAATTACACAAATGTTTACTCGGTTCCTTGATATAACTAATCCTCTGCAATCTCTTGGTAAAGATTACAGCAATCACGAGAAGATTAGAAAGGTTGCGGGCTCTAACTAAGAATTGGAATCCAAAGGCCACAGCAATTATTGAAGGAAACGACCTCACCACAATGTCGTTGGAAACTTTGATGGGCAAGCTCATGACCCATGAACTCGACTTGCAAGACTTTGAAGAAGCAACACCAAAGGAGAAAACTATTGCCTCCAAAGCTCATGCAAGAAAGCCGACATACAATGATTCCGATGAAGAATCCTCAAGTGGTGATGAACAAGCCCTACTTGTGAAGAACTTCAGAAAGTACCTAAAGTTTACAAGCAGAAAGAAGAAAGACGTCCAAGAAAGCAATGAAGATGAAACCATATGCTTTGGATGTAAGAAATCAGGGCACATGAAGAAGGACTGTCCAGCTACCAAGAAGAGCAGTCCATATGACAGATCAAGATCAAGCAGAAAAGCTACAACTGGTCGAAAGTATGCAAACACAAGTATCTGGCATGAAAGCGACGCCAGTGATTCTGAAGAAGAGGATAGACCCTGCGGTAATGCAAATGTCTGTCTTATGGCATTTGACAAGGTATCTTCAAACCCTCTATATGATGAATTTACTTTCGATGAGTTAGAAAATGCCTTTAGCGATTTACTTGAAGAACACAAAAATGTGCTTGACAAGTATAAGCAATCTCGAAAAAAGATTAAGGCATACACAACCGAGTTAGCTAGACTGTCCAATCTTATTCAAGATATTAAAGAGACGTCTACTACCGGTAACACGGAAGAGATAGCCAAACTCAAGGTAGACTATCATGAGGCTATCCTCACTATTCAAAAGAAAGAAAGAGATTATGGTAAGATACAAAAACTGTATGACACAGAGAAGAGGATGCACTTAGTAACAGAAACAGACTCTCAGTTATGACTGCTAAATATGAAGAGTCTATTGCGATTTCTAAAAAGTTAGAAATCAAGTTAGGCAAACAGAAAATGCCTGTGACACAGCCTAATTTTAGTCCTAATACAAAGCATACACCTAAGAGGACTAAAAACAAGAAGCACAGAAGAAACACGATTATCATCATGCTTTCACTTATAGGTTCTCCAAGAAACCAAACAAGCATGTGAACACAGTTTCAACCACATCTGGTTCTAAACTGACTTGCACTTATTGTGGTACATACGGACACATATCACAGTATTGTCTTGCAAGAAAGCTTGTTGATAATCATACTTTAGTCTGGAGACCTAAAGCTAATCAGCATGGACCCTTCAGAAAATGGGTACCAAAGGATTCATCTACTTGTTTTGTAGGTGGACCCTCAACCCTCTCATGCTAGAAGCAAATGGATCCTCGATAGCGGATGTTCGCGACACATGACTGGTGATGCATCTTTATTCGCTACGCTATCGATGAAGAAAGAAGGATACGTCTCCTTCGGAAATAACTTGAGAGGTGATATTATAGGTAATGGTACTGTAGGTATTTCTCCTTATCCAATAATAAAGGATGTTTGTCTAGTAACTGAATTGAAACATAACCTATTGAGCATAAGTCATTTGGCAGATAATGGTTATGGTATCAATTTTGTGAAAGATAAATGTACCATATATGATATGTCATCTGGTGATCCCGTATATAAGGGGATTAGAGAAGACAATATTTATGTTTTCTTTTTGGAGAATACTAATAATACAGGAAGGCGCCTAGTAGCCAATCAAGATGAAAGCTGGCTATGGCACATGAGACTAGGACATGCAAACATGGATACTATCTCACGTCTGAACACAAAGAAGTTGGTAAAAGGACTCCCAGAAATTCCATTCAAGAGAGACATGGTATGTGCTGACTGTGAAAAGAACAAAGCACATAGATCTTCTTTTAAATCCATCAACGTTGTAAGTACTTCGAGACCTTTGCAGTTGATTCATATGGATTTATGGTCCAAGTAGAGTCGCTAGTCTTAGCGGTAAACTCTATGCTTTTGTCATTATTGATGATTTCTCTCGTTTTACATGGGTTTACTTTTTATCAAACAAAAGTGATGCTATTTTTGAATTTCAGATATTTTTAAAAAGGTTCAAAACGAAAAAGGCTTCATGATTACTCGTATCCGAAGTGATCATGGTGGCGAATTCGAAAATACTGATTTCAAAAAGTTTTGTGATGATAGTGGATACTACCACGAATTTTCTTGTCCTAGAACTCCCCAACAGAATGGTGTTGTGGAGCAGAAGAACCGTACTCTAAGCGAAATGGCTAGAGTCATGCTTAATCAGCATAATCTTCCTAAATATTTTTGGGCAGAAGCTGTTAGTACAGCCTGTCATATTTTAAATAGGGTGTTAATTCGACCTATCTCGAAGAAAACACCATATGAGCTTTGGTTTGGAAGAATTCCAAACATTTCTTATTTTAAAGTTTTTGGTTGTCGCTGTTTCATCCTGAACACCAAGGATAACTTGGGTAAGTTCGACTCCAAAGCAGATGACGAGATATTTCTCGGATATGCTGCTAAGAGTAAGGATATAGAATTTTTAATAAAAGATCTTTGATTTTGAAGAAAGTATTAATGTTACCTTTGATGAGTTGAATAGTCATAGATCTAGCGACAGTGATGATGAAGATGCACCTACAAAGACAAAGAAGAGTTCTGAGAAAGATCCTACCAAAGAGGCAAGAACTGATAAAAGTTCCGAAGATGCAGGAACTGAGAAGAGCCTTGTGAAAGGTATGGCCCAAAGATTCGAATCATTGAGATTCAAACCAGATCATCCAGAAACTCTCATAATAGGTGATGTATCCAAAGGTGTAAGTACTCGTTCATCTCTTAGAGATTCTGAAGTAGCAGCTAATGTAGCATTTATTTCTCAAATAGAACCTAAGAATGTTGATGAGGCTTTTTCTGATGAATTTTGGATTTCTGCCATGCAAGAGAAACTTAATCAATTTGAAAGAAACCAAGTTTGGGAACTCGTTCCTAAACCTATTAGTCAATCGATAATTGGTACCAAATGGGTGTTCCGAAATAAACTTAGTGAAGATGGACAAGTTCTACGCAACAAAGCACGTCTAGTTGCACAAGGTTATAATCAAGAAGAAGAAATTGATTATGATGAGACCTATGCTCCTGTTGCTAGACTAGAAGCCATTCACATGTTTTGCGCTTTTGCTTGTTTTAATGATTTCAAACTTTTTCAAATGGACGTGAAAAGCGCATTTCTAAATGAATTTTTGAAAGAAGAAGTTTTTGTGAAACAACCCCCTGGTTTTGAAGATTTTCAAAAACCTGATCACGTCTTCAAGCTTAAGAAAGCACTTTATGGACTCAAACAAGCACCTCGTGCTTGGTATGAACGCCTAAGCGCCTTCTTACTTGATAATGGTTTTTCAAAGGGCAAGATTGATACTACTCTTTTTATTAAATCTATGAATAATGATATACTTCTAGTGCAAATTTATGTAGATGACATCATCTTTGGTTCTACTAATGAACAACTCTGTCAAGAATTTGCCAAGTGTATGCAGAGTGAATTTGAAATGAGCATGATGGGAGAGCTGAACTTCTTCCTAGGATTGCAAATCAAACAACACTCAAACGGAACATTCATCAACCAAGCCAAGTACACGAAGGACATACTAAAGAAGTACGACTTCGAGAATGTGAAGCCAATTGGGACTCCTATGGCTACATCTACAAAGCTTGATGCTGATGAAAGTGGCAAACCTGTTGATCAGCGTAAGTATCGAGGTATGATTGGTAGTTTATTATATTTAACTGCTAGTCGCCCTGATATTATGTTTAGTGTTTGCATATGTGCACGATATCAGGCAAATCCTAAGGAATCATATCTTAGTGCCGTTAAGCGTATCTTCCGATACCTTAAAGGAACTTCTACAGTTGGCTTATGGTATCCCAAAACCAAATCCTTTGACCTTATAGGTTACTCGGATGCGGATTTTGCTGGATGCAAAGTGGACCGTAAAAGTACTAGTGGCACATGTCATTTCTTGGGAAAGGCCTTAGTCTCTGGTTTAGCAAGAAACAAAATTCAGTAGCATTATCAACAACTGAGGCTGAATATATCGCCGCAGGACGTTGTTGTGCTCAAATTTTGTGGATGAAGCAAACCTTAGAGGACTACAATCTGTACTATACAAATGTTCCTATATTGTGATAACACTAGTGCAATTAATTTGACTAAGAACCCTATCTGTCATTCACGCACAAAGCACATAGAAGTTAGACATCATTTTTTTACGTGATCATCAACAACGGGGATATTGCTTAGAATTTATTGATACTGAACATCAACTAGCAGATATTTTCACTAAACCATTGGCTGAAGACCGTTTTAACATCTTGAGGCGTGAGCTCGGCATTCTTGAATTCTCGAACTCTTAAAACATATGGTAATTAAAACTGCATTTATAACTTGACAATTTATTATTTAATGAAAATTATTTTTGGGGACAAATTTACAAAGGGTATGTCTGTCACCACGGCTACGGTCGAAGCAAAGCGGTACTTAAGAGTTCCCCGGTGAACCACCGTTAGCTGGGACAACCCCTATAGTTAACCCGAAAATAATAGCAGTTATTTAATAAACCAGTCAAATGTTACTTTTTACAGTCTTTATTTACCTGACTGCTTTGACTGTCTCGGGAATGCAAGTGGCCGAACTCGGCCCGAACTCTGACCGAGTTCGGACCGAATTCGGACCGAGTTCGGTCGGCGCTGTGATGGTTCCAGAACCGAACAGCCGACCCTAGCACCTATTTATTTCATCCTTTCTTCCACTTTTTCTCCACACCAAAACGTGGAATATGATCCTCCCGGTGCGGACGACGCAGAGATGTGATGTGGATTCAGCCATAGGATAGTGGATTTAGTTTTGTTTAGTTTGATGCAGTTCAGTAGTACTTTTACTTTCATGTCTAAACTGTTTTAGTTAGACATTTATCAGTTGTACTATTTGGCTTTCTAGTGGAAAACTTATGATACTTCAGTTTATTATGTGTTAGTTCATTGCATTCCACTTGTCTATGTTGTGATTACTTCTTATCTTTCACTTTGTCTTGTCTTTTCTATTGTTGGCTTCTTGATTTACGGGGGAGCCTATTCATTTTACTACTTGACAAAGGGGGAGAAAATGAGTATACCTATACCCAAAATCAAAAATCGCAAGGCTAGAACAAATTTTTTTCAGGTATTTTGATATGTTATTTATTTTTTTTAAATATATTTTGGTATAGACTCAAGTTTGTCAATTATCAAAATGGGGGAGATTGTTGGCCCATTCCATGGTCACACCCGATTTCGATAATCAACCTATACTTTAGTCCATACACAAAATATAGAAAATGCTGCTAACTATTTCAGGATGCATGAAATCATATTCAACGGACGATGTACTGCATAAATCAAAGCGTCAAAGTCATCAAAATCTTCTGAAGACTCTTTTCTACTTTTTCTGTATTTTACATTTTATTGAGTCTAGGAATTACTTTGTAAAATCAATTATGGTAATACTGGCTTAGGGTTAAAATTATCCTCCTTACCCTTTCATATTTTTGATTACAAATATTTCAAAAATATATTTCGAAAATATTCATTTTTTAAATGATTTTACAAATAACCAAAAACATGTTTGAAAACTATTTTTATAAAAGAATTTTAAAATATATCTCCTGACAGAACTCCAAGCCGAGTTCGGCCCGAGTTCGGCCCGAACTCTGACCGAGTTCGGTCAGTTTGTATTCAAACTTCAGTTGCCTCCAAATCTGCGAGCAACGTCTTTTTTGCGAGATATTTGCATCCGAACTCTGCCCGAGTTCTGCCCGAGTTCGGTTGGTGAAAACACCTATAAATAGAGAAGAACTTTTCACTTCAAAACATCAATTCATTCTTCATCTTCTCTTCTCTACTATTCAAGTGTTTTAAACGATCTAAGATTTTTAAATCTCACCTACACATCTCTTAGCCAAAAGCCAGTACTATCAGATTGATTTAGAAGTCTTTTGGTTATTCAGAGTTGTAAAGAGGTCGTCAAGTTTCAACAACAAATTCTCGTTGTGGAGCTGGTCGTGCGCTCGTCACCAAGCACGGTGTGTGTTGGAGTTGGTCGTGCACTCGTCAACAAGCACGGTGGTGTAAGAGTTGCAAGCACTCAGTTAAAGCTTGTGCCTTTAGTGGATTAACATCGAGCAAGAGTACTCGAGACTGGATTAGTCCTCTCAGAGGGATACCAGTATACATCGCTGTGTTACTGAGTTTGATTCTCCTTTCTTACTTACTGCTCTTACATCATTGCCATAGTTTAAATTATTAATTGGTAATTTTATTTCCGCTGCACACACGCACTCTATTCACCCCCCTCTAGAGGTGCTCAACGGTCCTACAGGGCTGAGTTCGGGTCCAGTCCGGGCTAAAATGGTATAACCGATTTCCCTAAAATTCAATAATAAATAATGAATAAATAAACATTCGGTAAGGGTTAAGTCGTAACTTGGCCTGGTTTTCTTAGTTAGGACATCACTATGGCTAGGCCTTTCCTACCAGGGCTAATACACTAGTCAAAGCACGCCCTGGCACTACCCGTGCCATGATTTCTAGTCACTTTGTACTCCGAAACTCCATTATGGCTAAAGTTATCTACCATAATAATTAACTAAGTAATTATTTATAAAACTCTAAAAATCACCATTTACTTCAAATAAATAAATAAAATATAATTTAAAATTCTGGGAAGAGGGGTTACAGTCGACCCCGCAGCGCCTGCCACCATCGTCTCCTCTCCGAATCCTGGCGAGCCGCACACCAGCGTGCCCCGAGCTGCGATGAGGCCTTCTCTTCCCCTCTCGAGTCTCCCCAATTATCTCTCTTCCTCTTCACTCTCTTCCCTCTATTTCCCTCTTTGTATATTTTTCTTTCTTCATTCTCTCTCTATGTTCTCTCATTTGAGAAGAACGGTAGTAGCTGACCTGAGCCCAGTGAACATTGTGCCGGGACGCAGAGCCCAGTGCTTTTCTTTTTTTCTTCTTTCTTTCTTTTAGTTTAATTGTTTTATTTGTTTGGGCTGGGCTTTGAGCCCGTTGGATATTTATTTTTAATAAAATGTCATTGGACTGGCCATTATTGGGTCGGCTAGGCTAGGTCCAGAGGATTAAATATATATATATATATATATATATATATATATATATATATATATATATATATATATATATATATATATATATATGTATGTATGTATGTATGTTATATATATTTATAAATATAGCATTATATGTAATAATTTTATTATCTAGAAAATAAATAATTATCTATATTCCTAAAAAGTATGCTTAATGTTTATATAATACTTTCCAAATATATATATATATATATATATATATTTTTTTTTTTTTTTCCAAATTAATATTATATATATATATATATATATATATATATATCTATATATATATATATATATAATATATTAATATATATATATATATATGTATATATGATTACAATTATTATATGTTTTGAGTATTTCTAAAATTGTTTCTAAATAATAGTATTATTTCCTAAAAGAGTGTTTGTTTATATTAGTAAGTCCTTAATAAATATTAATATTAATTTCTAATATCTATTTATTTAGTCTATTAAACTTTTCTAGATAATCTAAATCAAATCCATGGCTTAATCTTTACGTCATTCTCATTCAATTTGATTAATCAATCGTTAATCGTGCGTTCTCATCTGTGCTTCTGATCAATTATCTCCAAATCACAGGATTGTGGACTACTATTAGACTATTAGATGATGGATCGATCTTGGATTACTATTGGACGGATGATCTTCAGACACTTATTTACGATGTTATTTAGGGGATTATTATATATTCTCAACCTTTAGACTCTGATACTTTTTGTGTCAACACGTTCGTGTCGTGCACGTCGACTTCAGATATTTGAGGCAAATACTTATAATGATCACTTTCATTTTCTGATAGTTACTCTATTTCATATTTATATGAACATCATGATTATTGACACGACTATTGCATGGATTAGTGTTTATGGATTCTATTTCATGATTATGTGTTTCCATACTTTCGTGTTTACCTTGTTTATATGATATATGAATCCATGATTACCAGTTGACACAAAATACCTTAGTATATATTGTAATGCCCCGCTCCGCACGGCGCATTACGCTGAAGCGTTGACTCAACGAGTCACGTTGACGCAAGAAAATGTATCGATGCAAAACGATAAGAGAGTTACATTGTCCCGAGCAATGCATCGAACTAAGTAGATGCGAAGAGTTTCCTTGCCCCGAAAGAATGCATCGAGTTGAATCGATGCGAAGTGCCGCGTTGCCCCGAAGGATGAGTACGTTGAATCGGCTCGAAGATTCTAAGAAATCGAATCGACCAAGGCGCAAGTCCGAATCGATGCAAGTATTGATTTTAGTTGGTTTCGTGTGCAGGTATACTTTGACGGGAAAATATTAGAGGTCGATCTTTTGCAATATTTAGTAAGGGGTCCGTGAAATGAAATCGTCGCCTTGCGACGGGCCGAGACTTGGGCACGCTAAGGCAAATCGGACGTATAACTCAATGAAGCATGAAGTGCTCGAATGGCTAAGTCAGGAGAGTGGCCGTGCAACAAAGTTATGAAATCGAGCCGCATCGGCTCGGCAAAACGACAAAGGCTTATTGACTCAAGGTAGAAGGATTGACTTCTTTTTACTCCTTCATTCGATAAGTCAAATATATCGTTGTATGCTAAGTTAACCTATCGACGCCACGGGCGTGGCCGATCGGAGATAAATCATAGTGAGTCGAACACTAAGT
>JANAVB010009869.1:0-22091 GCA_029216955.1 Iris pallida
TGGGACTTGAACGGGCTTCCTGGACTTTACAGACTCCCTTAACTCTCTTCTTGGTGCATCTTTCAAAGGAGGCCAAGGGGCTCTATTTATAGAGTGGAGTTGAGACTTCACCTCTTCTCCTATCCGATGTGGGACTAAAATACCAAAACTCAAAATAGAGTTTGATATTTTAGATTATCCCACAATCAGCATAGAAGTGTGCCAGTCCACGCCTACCCCCCGAACACTCCCGTGCATGCACGAGATATCCTGGAGTCCGTGTCCGAGTCCGAGTCCGTACAACAAAAATCAACTTGCATCCTTGTTGGATTTAATCCTTTTTCCTTCTAGGAAAATACTCCCATATGGCACAAACTTGTGCCCCACTACACCTCATGTGCACACCTCAACACAAGAAATACATTATTGAGATACTCACCATTTGGTGTAGCCGATGTGGGACTATCTTTATCCAAAGGCAAAAACACCAACAATCCCCACATATCTCAATATATGGGTTGAGCGTTCCCCACAGTGACTGCCCATCATGCATTAGGAGAGATGTCGCTACGACTTGAATCTTCCCGCATAGGTTAAATAATAGCATGATACAAGAATGGACTAAGCCTTGAATTCTGCACCATAACTGCAATTCTTCCTACTCACATAATGACATCAACTGTACTTCTGGCTGCACATTGAAGGCCTTGTGCCAGCCTGGTTTCAGTGTATAATTTTTGGGCGTCTAGAAGTTTACCCTCAAGAGACGGCCTGATATCTCTGTCCATACACTATAGGTGAGTTCTTTATAAAGAGTCATGGCATGAAGCATTGCGCTTCTTTGCGGTGCTACGCCGCTATGACATGGCTTAAAGCCGATGCTTTACCCCACCTGGGTACCTCATCGTAGTGTCATACTACTGTAGCATGAGGTCACAAGCCCCTTTGTAGTGCCAAACTACCCAGCATGAAGCCTTGCACTTCCGTGCGGTGTTACGCCGCTATGACATGGCTTGCGAAGCCGAGGCTTTACCCTACCTGGTACCTCTTCGTGGTGTCATGCCATTATAACATGAGGACATCGTCCTCTTTGTAGTGTTGTCTACATCTCTTTATTATGATTATCATACAACATTAGGCTACTTGCCTATTTGCGGTGCTACTCCGCTGTGACTTGGCTTGCAAAGCCGAGGCATTACCCCTACCTAGGAACCTCATGGTGAAGTCACCTAACTGTAGCATGTAGTTACACTCCTTGTAGTGCTGCACTACCGTCTTCCTGTAAAGCACTCCATGCATTCACTCTGCCTGAGAACTCATTAAGGCATTTAAACCAACCTTCCCACATGATTCGTTTTCTGCAGAAAATAACAGTAGACAACAGTGGTTGTAGGTCCGTAACCTCTCCATGTCACAGAGGACAAGTACCCACCATTCCTGATATTCTTCTGGTTAATAGTCCTCCCTTGAACCAAAAGCTAGATGCCTAGTAGATTTCTCTTTGAACTAATAACATAAAACTTTATGGTAGGATTGTAATAACACAATATCAGAATGCCTTCAAACCCATTTTACAAGCTGTGTCATCGACCAGCTGCGCTTGAGGCCCTTGGTGAACGGATCCACCAGGTTCTCCTGACTCCGAACATCAATCATTGTAATAACACCCCTCTTGATGAGATCGTGTATTGTCCTGTGCTTCAATCGCACAGTCCTCTTCTTCCCGTTGAAGAGGTCATTTGATGCCACCGCCGCAGTCGCCTGGTTGTCGCAGTATATCGGTATCCCCGGTATTTGCACCCCAACCACTGGAAGATCATACATGAGCTCCCGAAGCCATTCTGCTTTCTCCACTGCGATATCAAGTACAAAGAACTCAGATTTTATGGATGATCACGAGAGCATAGTCTGCTTCTTCGATTTCCACGATATAGCAGCTCCATCCATTGTGAAAATATCCACATGTGGACCTCTCGCTCTCCACTTCTGAGCACCAGCTGGCATTACTAAAGCCTTCCACTACCGGTGGATCTTCGCTGTTGTGCAGTGCATATGTCTGAGTCTTCTTGAGATATCTCATAACCCGTTTCACAGCTTTCCAGTGCTCAATGCCTGGGTTGCTCGTGAAACGACTCAGCATTCTCATAGTAAAAGCTATATCAGGCCTTGTGGAAATAGTAGCATACATCAACTCCCGATTATGCTTGCATACTCCAGTTGCCTGACGCTTTCCCTTGAATTAGGCTTCAGTTTCGGATCACACTTGTACGGCGTATCGATCCCTGGAAGATCCTGATACCCGTAACGAGCGATCATCTTCTCAACATAATGAGACTGTGATAGCGCTAGTACAGTATCTGTCTGGATGATCTTGAGTCCCAAGATAACATCAGCATCTCCCAAGTCCTTCATACTGAACTTCGTCGAGAGAAACTTCTTTGTCTCCGTGACACAGCTTATATCCGTACCTAGGATTAGCATGTCGTCCACGTATAGACAAACGATGACTCCTCTTATGTCAGCAAACTTTGAATAGACGCACTTGTCTGTTTCACTGACCCTGTAGCCATTTGACCTTAGGACTTTGTCAAACTTCTTATGCCACATTTTGGGAGCTTGCTTTAAACCGTACAGAGATTTTATCAACTTGCAGACTTTGTCTTCGAGATCTTTGACGACAAACCCTTCTGGTTGTTGCATGTAGATCTCTTCGGTCAGTTCGCCATTCAGGAATACCGTTTTCACATCCATCTGATGTATCACCATCTTATGTATCGCTGCGAGAGCAATCAACATTCTGATGGTGGTCATCCGGGCTACTGGAGCATACATGTCAAAGTAGTCGATCCCCTGCTTCTGAGAAAACCCCTTGGCTACTAACCTGGCCTTGAACTTGTCAATAGTTCCATCTGCTTTCATCTTCTTCTTGAAGATCCATTTGCATCCGATGGGTTTTGCTCCTTTAGGAAGATCAACCAACATCCAAGTGTTATTTGAGGTGATGGAATCAATTTCATTGTCAATCGTCTCCTTCCAGAAAACATCATCTCTGGTCTTTATCGCCTCATCATAGGTAAGCGAATCTACTTCCACATGATAGGTGATGAAGTCATCTCCGAAGTTCTTCGGCCTCCTCGCTCGCTTCGATGACGGCTCAGCGAGTTCTGGTTCAACCGTTGTTTCAACAACATCTTCTTGGACTACTTCTTTATTGAAAACTTCAGTTTCTTGTGCACCTTTATTGTTCTCCCGGTTTATCCGTAAGAACAATATTCTTATGCCTTACAAATTGTCTTCACGAGATTCGATGATATGATTTGACTCAATATCAAGAAATCTCCGAGCATCACTCTTCTTGGCATACCCCAAGAAGATCATCTTCGTAGTCCTAGTCCCCAGCTTCTGAATCTTCAGATCTGGGAGCTTCACATAAGCCAGAGACCCCCACACTCGAATGACATTCAAGTTTGGTCTGACTTTGAACCAGTGTTCATGAGGAGTTACATCCGAAGTTGTATACGACACTCTATTTAGAATAAAGTGGTCGTCCATGCAGCTTCTCCCCATTAGCATTTAGGAAGACCCATAGTTAGCAGCATTGAGTTCATCATTTCTGTCAATGTTCTGTTCTTCCTCTCCGCTATCCCGTTAGATTGAGGAGAATATGGAGCAGTAGTCTCATTGATGATTCTATGTTCTTTACAGAACGATGTAAATTCATGAGACCTCTACTCTACATCTCGATCACTTCTGAGTAGTTGTAGATCGGTTTAACGTTCAGCTTCAGCCCTGAAGTCTCTGAACTACTCGAATGCTGCATCCTTCTACTTGAGAATTCATACGAACGTGCACTTCGAGAAATACTTCGAACCGGCCTCTGTGGAGAATTGATAAAAGTCACAGATATCTGAGTGTACTAACTCCAGATGATCAGTACTTTAGTTCAATCGTCTAAGCAGCTTCCCAACAGCCTTGTATCTGCACAGACCTTAAAATCCTCCATCTCCTTACCTCCACATTCCTAAGATAAGGTCCCGGTAGGACAGCTTGAGTCTACTTCTGTCATAGAACAACTCTCAGTCCACTCAACCATCAGCAGAAGTTCGAACATTCCTTCAGCACCGACATCTTTTCGAAGCATGTTCCTCACCAAGAAATTACCATCTGGCTAGTACGAATGTCCATCTTTCAAGTCTGTATCAGATAACAGACTTTCTGAGATCAGATCGCCGAAAATCTCTGGTACGTGCAACACGCATTCCAGTGTCCTTGTTAGTGGTTAATAACTACTGTCTCGATCTTCATAACTTCTGCTAGATATATGTTCGTCATCGAGACCTTCGTCATAACATGACTCGTCCTTGGTGAACAGCTAGCTCCTTTGAGAGCACACATGGTCAGATGTACTGCTATTTTGGTTTGGGCTTGGATTTGCATTCACTCATGTAGTGGCCATTCTTGTCATAGTTGAAGCAAGTCACGTGGACTTGGACTTCTGTTGCTTGAACGAAGGACCTTTCACTTTTAGATTAGTGGAGTCCTTCTTCTTGTGATGAGAAGCCACCTGCTTCCCCTTGAACTCTCTTGTCTGCACCAAGTTGGCCTTAGCCAGTTGTTTGGACAGAGAGTCCATCTTCTGTTGAGATCGCATTTCGTCCTCAACGTGGATCTCTTGTAGAAGATCTTCCAAGCTAATGTCCAGCTTCTTCTGATGCATTCTAGCATAGAAGTTGCTCCAACCAGCAGGAAGTTTCGAGACTATCCCTCCAACGACAAACTTGTCGACGGGGGGCATCTTCTTGTCATCTAACTTCTGGCGCAACTTCAGGAATTCCTTCACTTGAGGTAGCATCGTCATCTCGTCTTCGAAGAGCCACTTGTGGCAATTCTCGACGATGAAGATTTTGGACCTGTTCTCATCATCTTCATATAGCTTACCCAAAGAATTCCGGATCTCTTTGGCCTTCACCTTCTTGGAATATGACTCTGCCAGAGAGTCTTCCATAGAATTGAGAATCAGCAGTTTATATATGCTGTTTTCTCTCTTCTATTTGCTCTGCTTGACGAGTGCAGCAGCAATAACATCGGCAGTTCCTCCTTCTGGAATTGTCGGTTCATCCTCAATCAACACATGGTCTATGTCCACGAGTTGAAGATTAAGGGTGAACTTCCTCTTCCAGATTTGGAAATGTTCTCCGTCGAATTTCTCCAACTTGTTAAAGCTGGTATCGATGAGAGAAGCACGAGAGTTCTCCATCTACAAGGATCTTGCTTTGAGATTGTTAGTCCCAGGGCTTGATCATAGATGGTAGACTCAATGTCGAGATCAGAGGTTCAACAAACATTCACCTTCTGATTATTCTCGAGATCCAGGGGGTACACTATAATATAAGTCTGATTACAAAAGCAACAATAATCAGAAAGAAAATCTCACGTTCATCCTCGCAATCGCAGTTGCTGACGGACAGAACTGAGTTTAGAAAATAAATATCACGTTCTTCCTTACAATCGCAGTTGCAGACGGACAGAACTGAGTTACAACTCAGATGAAGGAGAAGAAAGAAGAAAGAAGAAGAAGAAAGGTTCTTGCTGGGGTGATTAAGATCACCGTTGCTCAAAGCAAGATTCGCCCCAACACGATCTGCTCCCAGGAACCAGCAAGTTTACGAAGAACTTCTGGAACGCTCGTAAGTCAATATTTGAGACTTGAACGGGCTTTCTGGACTTTACAGACTCCCTTAACTCTCTTCTTGGTGCATCTTTCAAAGGAGGCCAAGGGGCTCTATTTATAGAGTGGAGTTGAGACTTCACCTCTTCTCCTATCCGATGTGGGACTAAAATACCAATACTCAAAAATAGAGTTTGATATTTTAGATCATCCCACAATCAGCATAAAGTGTGCCAGTCCACGCCTACCCTCCGAACACTCCCGTGCATGCACGAGACATCCTGGAGTCCGTGTCCGAGTTCGAGTCCGCACAACAAAAATCAACTTGCATCCTTGTTAGATTTAATCCTTTTTCCTTCTAGGAAAATACTCCCACATGGCACAAACTTGTGCCCCACTATACCTCATGTGCACACCTCACACAAGCAATGCATTATATTGAGATACTCACCATTTGGTGTAGCCGATGTGGGACTATCTTTTCTAGTCTAAAGGCAAAAAACACCAACATCTGTACCCTAACTTCTAAAAATTCTAGGGCTCGTTTGGATCAAGTTTTTGGATTCCTAGGAATAGATTTTCAATTCCTTTTCCATGGGAAAGGAATTCAACATTCCCATAGCCATGTTTGGTTAGGTTGGGAGTAGGTAGTTCAAATTTTTTAAAAATTTTATTTTTATGTTTGGTTCACACATGGATAGAAATCTTAATTTATTTAGTTTTACTTTAATACCCTTTCACTAATTTCATGATGATTCACATGTTTGGGATAGGAGTTGAAAATTTGAAAATAAAGAGAGGGTATAACCGTCCAAACAAAATAGTCAAACATCATTCCTAGGAAAGCAAATCTATTCTCAAGGGTGGGCTTGGGAATAGCTTTCCCACATCCATGGGAATAGCTTTCCCACATAACCCCCTTCTATTCCCTCCTCATTCCCAATCCTAGACATACCAAACATGAGTAAGGAATTCAAATCCCATTCCCAAGCCTCAAAAACTTGAACCAAATGCCCCCTAACTTTGGAGTGCATAAAAATACACTGGTGAGCTACCAACAACCCATAATCTAGGAAACCCTAGCCGTAGGACACCACACCATGCTTTCTCTCCTCATCACCCTCCTTTCTCCCTCCACAGCCAACACCGTCGCCGCCCACTCCTTCTTCTCCAACCTGCTACACTGTCATCATCATAAGCTACATTACCATCACCACTACACCATTATTACCAATGAAACTCCCCGCGCCGCCCTTGGCGACAACCTTGGCTGGCGCCTGTGTCGCTTCCTCCCGGCCGTGCGGCAGCACTCCCGCCGCGCGTGCGTCAGCGTTCCCTCCACTATCAGCAGAGCACTCCTCCTTGCGACCTCTGCGCTCACACTGTAGCGCCCTGCCTGCAACCCGTAGACTGCAAAATCTCCGACCACCCTGAAGTAGCTACGACACTGCTCGACGACTCGACAGTCCTGCAAGACCCTGCCAGCTCCACCGCGGGAGACCCTGCCACCTCCATCGCACGGGCCAAGCTGTCGAGTTGGTGATGCACACTCGGCACGTCGAGCAAGGCCTACTTCGGCCCCATTCCTCCACCGTACGGACGCTCAGTAGGTTGGGACTGACCGGTGCAGTCACTACACCACAGCAAGGACTTACGTAAGCACCGATCCCCTACTCGCTATTGGTCGGGCCGCTACGGCCAGTCCCGGTCAGGCATCGATGTACAGTCCGGGTCTCGACCGATCGTCGACTCCTCATGAGGATATCCTTGCTGTGTAGTGGGCCATCCCTACCGCATTGTAGCACGGGTGGAGTGCTACGTGTCGTCATTAGCCGCCCCACTGTGTCACCCTTTCGTCTCCGCGTCGAGCTGCGGCACCCGCCTCCCGGGCGACACTTGCTCGACGAAGGCCTCTGTATTGTCGAACTACCATTGGAGTATCAACCAAGGCAACCTCATCGAGTTCCACTATCGTGCCAACCGAACGGAAGAGAGGAGGGAGGATCAGTGTTAGTGCCGGGGCACAATTTTTCGATAGAAACTGAGAATATGAAACAATTATAAAAATAATGTTCCAACGCAACACTTCTAAGAAGGTTGCGCAAGTATAACGAAGATCTAAAAGATATCGTTATGATATTACGAGAATCTAAAAAGATTTCGTAATTACAGCAATCAGATCGTAGTACTTCTAAAAAGAAGATACAATCAGAGTTACTGGCAGCAACGAAGAAGGTGACTGGCGAAAGATGGAAGAACTCCTGCAGGGGTGAATGATCACCGTTGCTCAAAGCTTTATTCGCCTTACATGAATAGCTTCCAGGAACCAGCAAGTTCGTCGGAGAACTTGGAACACTCCTGCTCTTCTGACTCCTCGGATGGACACGAACTCCCGTGCAAAAGCAACGTTGGCACCTTTTCTCTCTCTCTGGAAGGCTGCACATCAGAACTGTGTTAAAGAACACGTCTGAATTCTCTGTTTACTTGTGCTAAAGAACACTTTGTAAACTTTCTGGTGGCTTCTCTTTCTTATTCTGTAATGAGCCTTGAGAGAGAGGATGCCTTATATATGCCCTACAGCAACTGGTCGGTTGCCACAAAGTTAGGGACGTGGTAATAACCACCCCGAACATGTAGCAACCGCCCAGAACATGCAAACGCACGTTCTGCTGCCAACTGCGTACACCCAACGCTCCCTATACTTTGCACGACAGAGCACGCACTAAACTGTGTACACTGCGCGCACTGCACACACTGAGCACCCAGCGCAACCCAACATAACCCTGCGCAATCCAGCGCAACCCAGCGCAACCCAGCGTACCCAAGCGCAACCTAGGCGCGCACCAGGGCAGCGCAACTGGGCTTGCGCACCTGGGCATGCGCAACTGGGCAGCACATCTGAGCTTGCACAACGTGGCTGCACAAGTGGCTCGCGCAACGAGCGCAACTAAAGCACACTATGCGCCTAGCGACGATGCTGACGTGCTAAGTGTAAAGTGTGCCAACAAAATGCCACATTACGCCTCATGAGCCCATGAGCCCGAGTCCGAGTCCGAGTCCGAGTCGCTAAGCCCCTACGGGGCTTAGCTCCCATGGAAATAAATTTCCCAAGAGTAAAAAGCATGAATGCTTTTATTGTTGATTTAGCCTTTTTCTCATTAGAAAAATAACCCCACATGGCACACCCATGTGCACCTCCACACCACATATGCATCTCTAAAATAGGAAAGCTATTATATAGAGATACAACTCCTTTGGTCTAGCCGATGTGGGACTAAAATTTACTTATGAAAAGACCAAACTCCAACAATCCCCCACATATCTCTATATATGGGTATAAGTCTTCCCCATAGTAATTGTCCATCATGCATTAGGAGAGATGTCACTTACGACTTGAATCTTCCCGTATGGGTCAAACAACAGACTATAACACAAGAATGGACTAAGCCTTGAATTCTGCATCATAGCTGAAATTCTTTCCACTCGCATAATATAGTTACGTGTGCTTCTGGCTACACATTAAAGGCCCTGTGCCAGCCTGGTTTCAGTGTATAATTTTGGGCGTCTACAAGTTTACCCTCAAGAGACGGCCTGATATCTCTTTGTCCATACACTATAGGTGAGTTCATTATAAGAGACATGGCATGAAGCGCTTTGCGCTTCCCTTGCGGTGCTATGCCGCTATGACATGGCTTAAAGCCAAGGCATTACCCCTCTCTGGGAATCACCCCATATCTGGGAACCTTTGTAGTGTCATACTACTATAGCATGAGGCAACTGCCTCTTTGTAGTGCCAAACTACCCAGCATGAAGCCTTAGGCTCCCTTGCGGTGTTATGCCACAACGACATGGCTTGTAAGGCCGAGGCTTTATCCCTAACCGGGTACCTCATCGTAGTGTCGTATCGTACCACTGTAACATGAGGAACTCCTCCTCTTTGTAGTGCTGACTACACCCCTCTTTATATTAACATACAGCATTAGGCTAACTGCCTATTTGCGGTGCTACCCGCTGTGACTTGGCCTGCAAAGCCGAGGCTTTATCCTATTCCTGGGCAGCACCCCACATATAGAAACCTCATTGTGGAGTCACCCCACTGTAGAATGGAGTTTCACTCCTTGTAGTGCTGCTCTACCGTGCTTCCTGTAAAGCACACCAGACATTCACTCTGCCTGAGAACTCATTAAGGCAATTAAGCCAACCTTCCCACAGGAACCGTTTTTTGCAGAAAACAACAGTTGACAACAGTGGTTATAGGTCCGTAACCTCTCCATGCCCAATAGAACATGTACCCATCATTCCTGATATTCTTTCGATTAGTGGTCCTCCCTTAAACCAAAATCTAGATGCCTAGTAGATAAATCTTTGATCTAATAGCATAAAACTTTATGGTAGGAATACAATAATATAATATCAGAATGCCATCAAGCCCATTTTACAAGCTATGTCATCGACCAGCTGGTGCTTGAGGCCCTTGGTGAACGGATCCGCCAGGTTCTCCTGACTCCGAACATCAATCAATACAATAACACCTCTCTTGATAAGATCGTGTACTGCTCTGTGCTTCAACCGCACAATCCTCTTCTTCCCGTTGAAGAGTGTAGCCTCCCTTCCCGAAAATTTTTGGAATATTTTTTTGTTGTTTATTTTTTTTTGATTTAAATAGTGATTTTAGAATTTTATAAATATTTATTAGTTAATTATTACGGTAGAAGATTTTAGTCATGGTTGAATTTGAAGTACCAGGCGACTAGGAATCATGGCACAGATAGTGGAGCAGCGTGCCTTGACTAGTGTACTAGCCATGCCAAGGGAGACCTAGCCATAAGTGAGTCCTGACTAGGAAAAGCAGGCCGAGTTGCGACTTAACCTTCCTAGATGTTTAATTAATTATTATTATATTTATTGACTTGTAGGAGACCCGTTTGTGTCGATTTAGCCCGAGCTGAGCCCGAACCAAATTCAAGCCCATGTAGACATATAGTACGTCCAAAGAGGCCCATGTAGACGATTATAGGGATGATATAATTAGTGTATTTATTTAGTAGATAAATAAGTGATTTTATATAAATGGGCTTTGTATATAAGATGTGTGTATTGATGTTTGGTTTCTGAGTGTATGATGGCATGTCCTAGGAAATGTCTTTCAGGATTTGTGAGAATTGCTAGGCTATATTTATACAGGTGAAAATATAGGTTCATACATTTAGGGTATACAAATACCTGGCATTACATGTATATTAAGATATCTTATTTATATAAACTTCATAAATATTTTTATATTTAATTAGAGTGTGTATATATAAATATATATGCATATGTATTAGTAGCTATTTAGTAGACTTGTTTTATATAAATATAATGTATGCAGGTTATATGGTATATAGATATTTATCATATATGTATAAATGTACATGTAGATAAATATAAATAGTCATATATATATTATATCTATAAAAGAAATCGTTACAAACACTTTTATTTCATATATGCATAGATACGTATATGTATATCTATTTGTATATATGCAAATATATGCATTGTATATATATATGTAAATATGTATATTAGTATATCTATATTGTATGCATATATAGAAATATATTAAGTGTATATATGCATAGATATAAATAAATATAGAAATGTTTGTGTATGTGTATATATATATAAATATATATATATAAGTGTATAAGTGTAGATGTATATATAAATATACAAATATGTGTATATTGTGTGTGTATAGGGATAAATACACATGTATTAATTATCAAGAAAAAGAAATGGAAAAAAGGGCCTAAACCCCATCCTTCCCTGTGCAGCAATGCACAGCCCACCCAGTGTGAGCCCAACCCGAGAGCTTCTAAAGCTCTGAACCAAACCCTATTTATGTTATATATATAAATATATATTGTTCTATACATAAATCGAGAGATACACGCGACCACCCTAACGAACGCTCGTGCCACCACCACCAACCCTGGGGCGACCCACCCGCGACCACCGGGGCGGCCACCCAGCGCAGCAGCATCGCCGCACGTGGCCAGCGCCGCCGGCCAGGGAACCGCGCGCCGCGCGCACAAGCAGTACTCGGCAGCAACAACAGTGAAGGTGCCGAGTTCGCGATCCTTTTCCCGCCTCCTCGCTCCACGATTTCTCGAGCCGTTTTCGCGGGTATGCTTCCAACTTATACAAGATTACTTCCCTTCAAGTAGATCGATTTTATATACGTTATATTGGTCGAGAAATCGAACCAAAGTTCGACAAAAATCTGTCCCAACAGGACAGAAAAACCAGTCCAAATACTCTAGTTTGCGGCCAGTTTTATCCCAAACCATGCATAATTTCGAAAATCTAGTTAAAGGGACTTTTAGACAACATGCAGGGGATAAAAACCCTTTTGGTAGATTAATTTTTCATTTAGTTTACAGAGAGTTACTCAATTCCAAAGTTTCCCAAAAACCTGTTTTAAAAACTAGAAAATTGTCCCACACGACGTGCGTCCCGCCATTCCGGGCGACGTGGTCGCACACCAAAGACATCGAAAGCTGCGTAACAGCTTCGTGGTCGTGTGGGCTTTGACGGAATTCAAATTGGTCGCGTGTGCGCGACGAATTTGATGCGTATCCGTTAAAATTCACCGTATCGTGCACGTTGCACAAACTCCAATTACTTTGTGCACGCTCGTCAGATCGAGACGAAACTTACGCCAACAGGACTGTATCGTTTTTCTGGTCCTGTATGCCAAGTTTGGTCCGATTCTGAGACAGTGGAATCGGAATGCCGTTTTGTGGGCCCCACGGTCCCACACAACGGGCGATTTTGTGCACGGCCCGCCGGAATCCAACTCTGGACATACGGTTGGGTTTATATCGAAAACTGGATCCGTAGACATGTTGTTTGATGACTTTAGAGACCATTGACTCTGGCACGCTTTTCGATGCAAAATGGGTCCAACGGCGGACATCATTTTTGCCCGAAATTACCGTTTTGCCCCTGTGTCCAGAATCGGACTTAAGGACAGGCAATCCTAGCTAATTTTACTATTCTGAGAATGTTGGCATTGTCTGTTTTAGCTTTCGGAGATAGTTTTGATGATTTGGGCTTTATGACTTAGCAGTGGACTAGATTGTTATTGGATCTGCGTGTAATCTCTAGGCAAGTATACCTTGCCTCCCTCTACAGTTTTATTTACATGCATTTTATTTCAGTTTACAGCTTTTGGATTATTTATGGACATGTGCTTTTTCGTGTTATTTTCTGTGGAGTTGTTTTTATTATTTATAGCCATGTTCATGTTTTGGCCTTGTATTTCGTATTTGGAGTTTCTCGTCAGTACCTTGCTTGAGTCGTGTCATAGAACGAGTACGTGTAAGTGAACTGCTAATCCTTGACATTGTTTTCTTAGCACCAGAGAGTCCACACTCGAGACGAGGGTGTTTTCTTTGATCTGTTTACATCCGTGAGTCCACGCTCGGGACTAGGATGTCGATTATTTGCACCAGAGAGTCCACACACGGGACGAGGGTGTAGACTTGACTTGACTTGCACCATAGAGTCCACACTCAGGACGAGGGTGTTTACATCAGAGAGTCCACACACGGGACGAGGATGTAGTATTTGCACCAGAGAGTCCACACTCGGGACGAGGGTGCCTTGCCGTGAACTAACCAGAGAGTCCACACTCGGGACGAGGGTTAGTACTAACCAGAGAGTCCACACTCGGGACGAGGGTTAGTGTTTAGTTCAAACCAGTGAGTCCACACTCGGGACGAGGGTTTGGTTTCTTCCATTGATCATCATGTTTCGTTCATCCGGCAGTTCATTTATACGTAGTTGTTCTAGTGTTCGTATTCGTGTTCGTGTTTGTGTTCGTAGTCATTTGTCTTGTCCTTGTTCTTTTTGTTGATTTCCTTGCGCATGATAAAACTGTTAGATAGGCATGTATATTATGTATCTTGCTAGTCCTCTGAGGACCTGATGATCTCCTCAGGTTTAGCGATCGCACGGAGTTAGCTAGTAGTTCTGGATGGCAGACGTGATGATACATTGCAGGATTTAGGTATTGTTATTGTGTTTATTATCCGCTCGTGCTTTTCATTCCTTATCATGAGATATCCTGTTTCTCGTTTCAGTTGTAGACTCTTGTTATTTTCCTTAGAGTCTTATCGAACATTTATGCTAGTGGGCTGCAGACCACGACCAATAGTATTCATTCTTGTTTATTATCTTATTATGGATTGAGATATAGATTTGTTTGCCATGATTTGGCAGTTTACCATGACCTTGACAGCTTATACGTATTCGAGTCGGGCTGGAGTCCGCTCGATGCGTAGCTGGGCTTGGACACGTGCTCGCGTCCGAAAAGCGGGTGCGGGTCATGACAAGTTTTTTTGGTAGCCCATGCAGGTCAGAGCATATCGTATCGGTTACGTAATTGTACTGGTACGGGCCTGCGACCTTGACTAGACCTTAGAAATCTCAATCCACTCTGCCTTGTAAATTCTCCTAGAAATTCTCCACGTCCTTGAAAACTCTATATTTGCTCTCAATTATACTTCCTTGCTTCTTGTACCATTGATTCTCGTCCCTTTTATTTCGGGGTGATGAATGATCGTGCTATCTAGGATTTATCAGAAATTCTTAATTTATAGTATAATAATGCTTGACTATTGAATATTGGTTGTTTATATATATGAGGGATTATAGGTACCATATGTCCTAGATAGCCTTGGTAGAATTTTTGTTACTAGTTAGAAGATTATATGATATTAGTGACCTGTGTTTCAAGGGAGTAGTGTGACCAAAGGTGGGTAGCAGTCCTCAAATATTCTTGATTATAAAATAATTTTGAGAGATTAAATTTGAGGAGGTTAAGGACTTTGAATTTTAGGAATAATCATGAATTGGAATGTCGAGGACGAAATTATTTTTAAGGTGGGTAAATTTGTAGCCTCCCTTCCCGAAAATTTTTGGAATATTTTTTTGTTGTTTATTTTTTTTTGATTTAAATAGTGATTTTAGAATTTTTTAAATATTTATTTAGTTAATTATTACGGTAGAAGATTTTAGTCATGGTTGAATTTGAAGTACCAGACGACTAGGAATCATGGCACGGATAGTGGAGCAGCGTGCCTTGACTAGTGTACTAGCCATGCCAAGGGAGACCTAGCCATAAGTGAGTCCTAACTAGGAAAACCAGGCCGAGTTGCGACTTAACCTTCCAAGATGTTTAATTAATTATTATTATATTTATTGACTTGTAGGAGACCCGTTTGTGTCGATTTAGCCCGAGCTGAGCCCGAACCAAATTCAAGCCCATTTAGACATATAGTACGTCCAAAGAGGCCCATGTAGACGATTATGGGGATGATATAATTAGTGTATTTATTTTAGTAGATAAATAAGTGATTTTATATAAATGGGCTTTGTATATAAGATGTGTGTATTGATGTTTGGTTTCTGAGTGTATGATGGCATGTCCTAGGAAATGTCTTTCGGGATTTGTGAGAATTGCTAGGCTATATTTATACGGGTGAAATATAGGTTCATACATTTAGGGTATACAAATACCTGGCATTACATGTATATTAAGATATCTTATTTATATAAACTTCATAAATATTTTTATATTTAATTAGAGTGTGTATATATAAATATATATGCATATGTATTAGTAGCTATTTAGTAGACTTGTTTTATATAAATATAATGTATGCAGGTTATATGGTATATAGATATTTATCATATATGTATAAATGTACATGTAGATAAATATAAATAGTCATATATATATTATATTTATAAAAGAAATCGTTACAAATACTTTTATTTCATATATGCATAGATACGTATATGTATATCTATTTGTATATATGCAAATATATGCATTGTATATATATATGTAAATATGTATATTAGTATATCTATATTGTATGCATATATAGAAATATATTAAGTGTATATATGCATAGATATAAATAAATATAGAAATGTTTGTGTATGTGTATATATATATAAATATATATATAAGTGTATAAGTGTAGATGTATATATAAATATACAAATACGTGTATATTGTGTGTGTATAGGGATAAATACACATGTATTAATTATCAAGAAAAAGAAATGGAAAAAGGGGCCTAAACCCCATCCTTCCCTGTGCAGCAATGCACAGCCCACCCAGTGTGAGCCCAACCCGAGAGCTTCTAAAGCTCTGAACTAAACCCTATTTATGTTATATATATATATCGTTCTATACATAAACCGAGAGATACACGCGACCACCCTAACGAACGCTCGTGCCACCACCACCAACCCTGGGGCGACCCATCCGCGACCACCGGGGCGGCCACCCAGCGCAGCAGCATCATCGCGCTTCCAGCGCCGCCGGCCAGGGAGCTGCGCGCGCGCGCACAAGCAGGACTCGGCAGCAACAGCAGTGAAGGTGCCGAGTTCACAATCCTTTTCCCGCCTCCTCGCTCCACGATTTCTCGAGCCGTTTTCGCGAGTATGCTCCCAACTTATACAAGATTACTTCCCTTCAAGTAGATCGATTTTATATGCGTTATATTGGTCGAGAAATCGAACCAAAGTTTGACGAAAATCTGTCCCAAACAGGACAGAAAAACCAGTCCAATACTCTAGTTTGCGGCCAGTTTTATCCCAAACCATGCATAATTTCGAAAATCTAGTTAAAGGGACTTTTAGACAACATATAGGGGATAAAAACACTTCTGGTAGATTAATTTTTCATTTAGTTACAGAGAGTTACTCAATTCCAAAGTTTCCCAAAAACCTGTTTTAAAAACTAGAAAATTATCCCACACGACGTGCGTTTCGCCATTTTGGGCGATGTGGTCACGTACCAAAGACATCGAAAGCTGCGTAACAGCTTCGTGGTCGTGTGGGCTTTGACGGAATTCAAATTGGTCGCGTGTGCGCGACGAATTTGATGCGTATCCGTCAAAATTCACCGTATCGTGCACGTTGCACAAACTCCAATTACTTTGTGCACGCTCGTCAGATCGAGACAAAACTTGCGCCAACAGGACCGTATCATTTTTTTGGTCCTGTATGCCAAGTTTGGTCCGATTCTGAGATAGTCGTATCGGAATGCCGTTTTGTGGGCCCCCCGGTCCCACACAACGAGCGATTTTGTGCACGGCCCGTCGGAATCCAACTCTGGACATACGGTGGGTTCGTATCGGAAAACTGGATCCGTAGACATATTATTTGACGACTTTAGAGACCATTGACTCTGGCACGCTTTTCGGTGCAAAACGGGTCCAACGGCGGACATCGTTTTTGCCCAAAATTACCATTTTGCCCCTGTGTCCAGAATCGGACTTAAGAACAGGCAATCCTAGCTAATTTGACTATTCTGAGAATGTTGGCATTGTTTGTTTCAGCTTTCGGAGATAGTTTTGATGATTTGGGCTTTATGACTTAGCAGTGGACTAGATTGTTATTGGATCTGCGTGCAATCTCTAGGCAAGTATACGTTGCCTCCCTCTACAGTTTTATTTACATGCATTTTATTTCAGTTTACAGCTTTTGGATTATTTATGGACATGTGCTTTTTCGTGTTATTTTCTGTGGAGTTGTTTTTATTATTTATAGCCACGTTCATGTTTGGCCTTGTGTTTCGCATTTGGAGTTTCTCGTCAGTACCTTGCTTGAGTCGTGTAATAGAACGAGTAGGTGTAAGTGAACTGCTAAATCCTTGACATTGTTTTCTTGGCACCAGAGAGTCCACACTCGGGACGAGGGTGTTTTCTTTGATCTGTTTACATCCGTGAGTCCACGCTCGGGACTAGGATGTCGATTATTTGCACCAGAGAGTCCACACACGGGACGAGGGTGTAGAGTTGACTTGACTTGCACCATAGAGTCCACGCTCGGGACGAGGGTGTTTACATCAGAGAGTCCACACACGGGACGAGGATGTAGTATTTGCACCAGAGAGTCCACACTCGGGACGAGGGTGCCTTGCCGTGAACTAACCAGAGAGTCCACACTCGGGACGAGGGTTAGTGTTTATTTCAAACCAGTGAGTCCACACTCGGGACGAGGGTTTGGTTTCTTCCATTGATCATCATGTTTCGTTCATCCGGCAGTTCATTTATACGTAGTTGTTCTAGTGTTCGTATTTGTGTTCGTGTTTGTGTTCGTAGTCATTTATCTTATCCTTGTTCTTTTTTGTTGATTTCCTTGCGCATGATAAAACTGTTAGATAGGCATGTATATTATGTATCTTGCTAGTCCTCTGAGGACCTGATGATCTCCTCAGGTTTAGCGATCGCACGGAGTTAGCTAGTAGTTCTGGATGGCAGACGTGATGATACATTGCGGGATTTAGGTATTGTTATTGTGTTTATTATCCGCTCATGCTTTTCATTCCTTATCATGAGATATCCTGTTTCTCGTTTCAGTTGTAGACTCTTATTATTTTCCTTAGAGTCTTATCGAACATTTATGCTAGTGGGCTGCAGACCACGACACATAGTGTTCATTCTTATTTATTATCTTATTATGGATTGAGATATAGATTTGTTTGCCATGATTTGGCAGTTTACCATGACCTTGACAGCTTATACGTATTCGAGTCGGGCTGGAGTCCGCTCGATGCGTAGCTGGGCTTGGACACGTGCTCGCGTCCGAAAAGCGGGTGCGGGTCGTGACAAAGAGGTCATTTGATGCCACCGCCACAGTCGCCTGGTTGTCGCAGTATATCGGTATCGCCGGTATTTGCGCCTCAACCACTGGAAGATCATACATGAGCTCCCGAAGCCATTCTGCTTCCTCGGCTGCAGTATCAAGTACAAAGAACTCAGATTCCATGTATGACCGCGAGAGCATAGACTGCTTCTTCGACTTCCATGATATAGCAGCTCCACCCATTGTGAAAATGAATCCACCTGTGGACCTCTCGCTCTCCACCTCTGAGCACCAGCTGGCAGCACTGAAGCCTTCCACTACCGGCGGATCTCCGCTGTAGTATAGTGCATATGTCTGAGTCTTCTTGAGATATCTCATAACCCATTTCACAGCTTTCCAGTGTTCAGCACCTGGGTTGCTCGTGAAACGACTCAGCATTCCCACGGCGAAAGCTATGTCAGGCCTTGTGGCAGTAATAGCATACATCAAACTTCCCATTACGCTTGCATACTCTAGCTGTCTGACGCTTTCCCCTGAATTAGGCTTCAGCTTCAGATCACACCTGTACGGCGTATCGATCCCTGGAAGATCCCGATACCCATAACGAGTGATCATTTTCTCAATATAATGAGACTGTGACAGCGCTAGTCCAGTGTCTGTCCGGATGATCTTGATCCCTAAGATCACATCAGCTTCCTCCAAGTCCTTCATACTAAAATTGCTTGAGATGAATTCTTTGTCTCGGTGACACAGCTAATATCCGTACCTAGGATAAGTATGTCGTCCACGTACAGACAAATGATCATACCTCTTCCATCAGTGAACTTCGTATAAACACACTTGTCCGTATCGCTGACCATATAGCCATTTGACCTTATAACTTTGTCAAATTTCTCATGCCACATCTTGGGAGCCTGTTTAAGACCATACAAGGATTTTACCAACTTTCAGACTTTGTCTTCAAGACCCCTAATGACAAATCCCTCTGGCTGTTGCATGTAAATCTCTTCGGTCAGCTCGCCATTTAGGAAAGCCGTATTCACATCCATCTGATGTTTCACCATCTTATGTATTACTGCGAGAGCAATCAACATTCTGATGGTGGTCATCCGGGCTACTAGAGCATACGTGTCAAAATAGTCAATCCCCTGCTTCTGAGAAAACCCCTAGGCTACCAACCTAGCCTTGTACTTGTCAATAGTCCCGTCTGCTTTCATCTTCTTCTTGAAGATCCATTTGCATCCGATGGTTTCGCTCCTTTAGGAAGATCAACCAACACCCAAGTGTTATTTGAGGTGATAGAATCAATTTCATTGTCAATCGCCTCCTTCCAGAAAATCGCATCTTCGGTCTTCATCGCCTCATCAAGGTAAGCGGATCAGCTTCCACATGATAGGTGACAAAGTCACTTCCGAAGTCCTTCGGCCTCCTTATACGCTTAGCTGACGGCTCAGTTTGTTCTGGTTTAACCATTGTTTCAACAACAACATCTTCTTGGACCACATCTTCATTGAAGACTTCAGTTTCCTGTGCACCCTCATTGTTCTCCGGTACATCCGTAAGAACAATATTCTTGTGTCTTGCAAATTTGTCTTCAAAATATTCTGTGTCGCGAGATTCAATGATATGATTCGACTCAATATCAGAAATCTCCGAGCATCACTCTTCTCGGCATACCCCAAGAAGATCGTCTTTGTAGTCCTTGTCCCAAGCTTCTGAATCTTCAGATCTGGAAGCTTGACATACGCCAGACACCCCCACACTCGAATGACATTCAAGTTAGGTCTGACCTTGAGCCAGAGTTCATGAGGAGTAACGTCAGAAGTTGCATGAGGCACTCTATTTAGAATAAAACTGGCCGTTAATGCAGCTTCTCCCCAGTAGCACTTAGGAAGACTAGCAGTCAACAACATTGAGTTTATTATTTCTGTCAACGTCCTGTTCTTCCTCTCAGCTACTCCATTTGATTGAGGAGAGTACGGAGCCTTAGTCTCATTGACAATTCCATATTCTTTGCAGAACGATGCGAATTCATGAGACCTGTACTCCCCACCTCGATCACTTCTTATCCTTTTGAGTTGTTGTCCAGTCTGCCGCTCAGCTTCGGCTCTGAACTCCTTGAACTTCTCGAATGCTTCGTCTTTAGCCTTCAGTAAGTAGACGAACGCATACTTTGAGAAGTCATCGATGAAGGTTATGAAATACTTCATCCCGGCCTTTGTAGAGAACTGTTTGAAGTCACAGATATCAGAGTGTACCAACTCCAGAAGATCTGTACTTCGATTAACCCGAGGAAAGGGTTTCCTTATGATCTTTGTTTGAGCACAAACTTTACATTTCTCTACCTTACCCCCACACTTAGAAATAAATCCTTGACTAGACATTCTGTTTATTCGTTTACAATGAACATGTCCTAGCCTATTATGCCACAACTCAAGAGTATAAGCAGAATGAGTGACTTCATTAATCACATTAGTTACATTGGACTGATTTACAAGCTGAATTTTGAACATTCCTTCGGTATAAAAAGTTTTCTCGAAATATGTTCCTTTGATAGACATCACCATCTGGCCAGTATTGATGTCCATCCTGAGGCCTGTTTTGCAGAGTAGGCCTCCTGAGATCAAGTTCTTGGCGATAGCAGGTACGTGCTTCACGCCTTGAAGCGTTAGAGACTTCTCCGAAGTCAGCTTCAACACCACCGTCCCGATCCCGAGCACTTCAGCTTGTGCCTGGTTCGCCATCATAACCACTTCAGAAGTAGGTGTATAGGTGGTGAACCACTCCTTACTGGAGCAGACATGGCAGAAGGCTCCAGTGTCTACCCACCAGTTAGAGTCAGTCCTTACCGCACCAACCTGTGCAATCATAGCAACAATGTCAGTGATCATAGATACCTTACTAGGCTCTCCTTGCTCTGATTGCTTGTTTTTTTGCTTTGCACTCATTCTTAAAGTGGCCCTTCTTGCCACACTTGAAGCAAGGCATTTGAGACTTTGGCTTCTTTTTCTTGATAGAAGTTCCCTTGACTTTTAGATTGTCAGGGTCCTTCTTCTTGTTGTGGAAAGCCGCCTGCTTTCTCCTTGGTTCCTTGGACTGAACTAGATTGGCGTTAGCCAATTGCTTGGACAGTGTGTCCACCTTCAGTTGAGCCCACATCTGGTCCTCAATATATATTTCCTACAAGAGATCTTCAAGGCTGATCTCAAGCTTCTTCCTATGCATATTTGCATAGAACTTGCTCCACCCAGCGGGGAGCTTTGAGATAATCCCTCCAGCAACAAACTTGTCAGGGAGGGGCATCGCCTCGTCTTCCAGCTTCTGTCGCAGTTTCAGGAACTCTTTCACCTGCGGCAGCATAGACTTTTCGTCCTCAAAGAACCACTTGTGATATTTTTCAACCACAAATATTTTACTGCGGTTCTTGCCTTCTTCGTAGAGTTTTTCAAGAGACTCCCATATGTCTCTAGCGATATTCTTCTTAGAATAGGATTCTGCAAGGGAATCCTCCATAGGATTCAGGATAAGCAGCCTGCAAATGCTATTTTCTCTTCTCCACTTAGCCTGAAGTTTAGTAGCCGCAGTAATGGCGACAACAGATCCAGTATCTGGAACAGTAGGTTCCTCTTCAAGCACACGTGATCAACGTCTCTGAGTTGAAGAGTGAGATAAACCTTCCTCTTCTAGACTTGATAATACTCTTCATCAAACTTCTCTAACTTACAGAAGTCAGTGTTTAGGTGAAGCATTAATATTTCCATCGTAGCAATAAAGCTTTGAGATTGTT
>JANAVB010009870.1:0-12500 GCA_029216955.1 Iris pallida
TGTATTTTCGTATTCGATTTAGGTTTCCCCCATGTTCTGATACACAGTTTTACTGATTCTATTTTCTGAATTTTAATTATACTTTTAACTGATTATTGATGTTTAATGATCAGGAATAGTTCATTTACATATGTATTAGATTACTTAAATGTTGGGTTTATGATTGGTGTTAGAATTGGGTTTCGAAATGGGTTTTGAATGTGTATGTTAGCTAACTGTTATGTAAACTGTCATTCGAATTTTGTATATCCTGAGAACATGTGCATTAGCACTTTTAGACGAGGATATCTATTTCCTATCACATACACACACCCATTGATATATTGCATTGCCACCTAATGGAATTCCTGAGAACACACAACTATCTACTGATTCCTAATACACACACATAATCTGTGAACACATTGCACTACTATTTTTCCTGAGATTAGACACACATAACCCCATATCTCGTAAACTGTCACAGACACACACACTACCTAAAACTGAAAACTGTTTCCTATTACACTATTACACTTAAATGTCATTGTACTTTGAATTCCTATGAATAATGTTCCTAAGAATTCACTGCCATTCACTCATTTCAATTATTCCTGTATGCACACACATTCCTGAGTTAACACACTGTTTCCATTTCCTATCACACATTTCCCTATTGATTCCTAACATATATATATCACACACACACACATTAATCTACACACAACACTATGTTAATGTACACACACATTGCTCACAGTTTTCCCTATGACACTACACACACTGATTTCCTACGTCAGTACACACACACTCAAATGTGTTGAAACACACATACACATGTACCTCTCTCTTTATATATATCACTATATGTAAATATATTATCTATATGCTTGATGTGGTATATATATATATATATATATATAGTATGATATTTATATTAAATTAGTGCATTATAATGTGTGGGAATGTGTGATTAGACTATATGGCATATAGCCTACGGCACATAGCCTATGTAGATTCATTGGTAATAGCCTGTGTATTAGCATAAAAACACACGTGGATTGGTGTAGATAGACTGATATGACTTTGTGATGTTATGTGCTTGCTAGAATAGGCTTGCTAGGCTTAGTGAGACTTGTTTGGGTTAGGCTTGACCTAGTTGACCTAGTTTGACTAGTATAGTTGACTAGAGTTGACCAAGGATTAACTTTAGCCTAGATTGACCCCAAACATCATGTAGATGTATTGTAGCAGTCTATTTTACTATTTTAGACATGTAGTGACTTGTACTATTCTATAGGAGCCAGATACCACTCCTCAGACAGTATATTCCTTTCAGATATTCAGGATACCAGGCGAGTACATTCTCTGATCATTTCATATCTTGTTTAGTATTATATTTTCTGCTTTAGATTACTTTACTTGATGCTGACACGTTGGTAACACGGATTAGTACTATATGGATCCCTTCATGAGATGTTATCCCCCTCGGGAGCATCAGATACTCATGTCTCGTGTGTTTTACTTACATCATGTATCTCATGCTTCTATTATCATGAATCTTCATGTATCAGCTTGTGATTTATGTACTCTCATAAATCACAGAGCCTTCACGAATCTATTCATGAATCACTCTTTATGAGCCAAGTAGTATAGTCATGAATCTTAACGTAACTTGACTGGATCCTTGTATATTGATTGGGGATAGGGGAGTAGAAACTGAACATGTGAATAATTCTAAAGTATAATAGTCATGAATCACCTCTTTAGTATAGTCATGAATCACCCTCCAGCTGTTCACATGTTCATCTTGTACTCTGAATCACTAGTACTGATTAGTTCTTTTATATATTGTAGCTATTTACTTACAATCTCTCTTTTACATCATATTGTTCTTTCAGTTTCATGTATCTTACTCTCTAGCATGTTTATATTTCCTAATCTGTTATGATTTGTTGAGATGTATTGTGCTCGCTCCTGTCCTGACTGGACCTGTTGAAAATATTACAAAGGATAAGGACAAGGCGCTCTGTACTACCTATTACGGGACTACCCTAGAGGACTGTTGTGACCTGGATCTGCCGCAGGACCCCTTAGTAGTGGATGACACACCTTTAGTCTATGATGTCTTTTATTGTATTTACACTCTATGGATTACTGTATTTGAGATTTTAGATGTTATCTGGATTTGTGATATCTTAGACACTTAGACTTCTACCTGGTTGTATCTCTGTGGATTTCATTTCATATCTATTATCTTATTGTATCTCTACCTTAGATGTGATTGAGAGTGTATTCTGCTATGTCACCTCCATTCGGAGTGTATATACTGTACAGGTACCTTATTGTTAGATGATTGACCTAGGACAGCATTCTACTACCGACACTACGGCGTAGGCTGGATGTACCCACTTCTTGTGCCCTTACTCTAGGTGTGGGTCGTGGCATATTTTTAGTGGTGGCCCATGCAGGTCATGTTTTATGTAGTGATATTCGAACTTGAGTATCACTACAGCCTATAGTAGGATTAGGATATTTTTAAGGTACTCAATCACACTAGGAAAAACTCCTTATCGGATTTCGTATATCTACATTTTGCTGCTTATTGTCTTCCTTTGAATATAAACTGTCCTCATTTGATAGTTTGACTCATTCTCATAAATTGTTTCTTGTTTGTTCTGTGTCTCTAGGATGGTTGAGACGAGATCACATCGCCCAGGACCGGAAGACGCTGATGAGAGGTCTGTCACCTCTCTCCTCAGCAGCCAGCTATCGGTACCACAGCCACAGTCATGCCAGCTGGGGTGGGAGTTTCAGCAGCTTTCGGAGGAGCACCTCCACCAGTTATGAGACAGAGCCCGATGCGTCCTGAGATCCTTCCGCCGCAGCAGCCTCCACCTGCGGGGATGGTAGATGTTGCTCATCTATTCTCCTTCGTGGAGAGGATTCTGGAGTATCAGCAGCAGCAGCAGCAGCGGCGTAAGACTGTTGACTTTTGTCAGAGGATTGACGAGGCTCATCAGCTGGTCCGTATAACTGTAGAGATTGTTTCTGCTCAGGGGGCGCAGCAGCAGCCTCGCCGGAGGAGAAGGATATCCAAGACTTCCAGAAGATGCATCCTAGAGACTTCCAGGATACCGAGGGCATTCACTATGCAGATGAATGGATTGAGCATATCGAAAAGATTTTTCGGCTAGCGGAGATACCAGCTCAACTTTATATCGAGGCGGCGGGCAGTCAGATACAGGACTTAGCTCATACCTGGTACCAGATAGATCCCAGAGTGGGAGTAGAGGGTCAGACATAGGAGCAGTTCAAGGAGCTGTTCAAAAAATAGTTATTCCCATATGTGGCACTAGGAGGCATTCAAGCGCAGTTTGAGAGTCTGGTTCAGGGGAACCAGACAGTTGCTGAGTACGCCGAAGAGTTTTGCCGGTTGGCCAGGTTTATTGATGATCTGACAGAGAAGATGAAGGCTAGGAAGTTCTGTCGAAGGTTGATCAGGGAGGTTCGATCACTGACTAAGAGTGACCGGAATGCTACTTTCGGAGATCTTTACTGGAGCTATGGCAGCGGAGGACGACCTGGGGTTGAAGCTGAAGAGTGGTCGAGACTTCCAGGGAGCTAGCAGCAGCGGGGCCAGGCCAAGAGGCTTCATTTTTAGCACCAGCAGTCGCAGAGGCCGGTGCATCAGCAGCAGTTTCAGCAGCAGGGCCGGGCACCTTTCCAGCAGGTGCAGCATCAGCAGCCGAGGGTGCAGCAGCAGGCACCGAGATAGCAGACCACCAGCTGTGCTTATTGTAAGAAGCCGAGGTACCGGTAGTAGAATGAGTGCAGGAAAAGATTGGGCAGGTGCCTTCTCTGTGGAGCAGCTGACCATCAGGTGAAGGAGTGCGCTCAGTTCATAGGCAGAGTAGCGTAGGAAGCGGAAGCCAAGGCTCCGACATGGCAGCAGAGGGGACCACTGCAGACTCAGCAGCAGGGGTTCATCCAGCATCAGCAGCAGGTTTAGAAAGGTCAGCAGGGGCGAGCTTTTGCCATGGCGGCCGAGGATGCAGAGGCCATTGGAGAGTTGATTGCAGGTTCGATTCTTCTCGACTCCATTCCAGCTTTCGTCTTATTTGATTCCGGGGCTTCCCACATTGCGGTATTATTTTCTATTAGACACTGTTTTGTATCTGAACCATTGTCTAGGACCTGTAAGATCACGACCGGGGGTGGTATTATTCTCGTGAGTGATGTTTGTAAAGGGCAGAGTATTATTTTGGGAGGCCGAGAGTTGGAGGTGAGTCTGCTCGTCATTCCACTACCGAACTACGATACCTTATTATGTATGGATTAGTTGAGCAGGCATCACGCCAGCATAGATTGCCGAGGGGTAGAGTTCTGTTTGGAGCGCTAGGAGAGCCAGAGCTCGACTACACCCGACAGCAGGAGGAGCAAGACAGTGGACTTTTCTGTGGAGCTTCAGTTGAGGAGCAGGTGGCTCCATATTCTTTGATTACAGAGTTCATGGACGTCTTTTCGAAGGAGTTGCCAGAACTTCTACTAGACAGGGATGTTGAGTTCTCGATAGACTTGGTTCCCGCGTGGAAGCTATTTCTCAGCATGTCTATCGAGTAAAAAACAGTGAGTTGGTGGAACTGAAGAAGCAGGTGGATGAGCTGCAGGACAAAGGCTTCACCCGATCGAGTTCTTCACCTTGGGGTGCACCGGCACTATTTGTACCCAAAAGGATGGGTCGGTACGGATGTTTATCGACTATAGGACACTCAACAACCTGACGATCAAGAACAGATACCCACTGTCGTGGATCGATGATCTCTTTGATCAGTTGAGCGGAGCTCGAGTTTTCTCCAAGATTGATTTGAGGTCAGGTTATCATCAGGTAAAGGTGAAGAGGGAGGATATTCCGAAGACCACTTTCAGAATGCGGTATGGACAGTTTGAGTTCTTGGTTATGCCGTTTGGGCTGACCAATGCACCGACAGTATTTATGAAACTGATGGACAAGGTGTTCTACCAGTACTTGGACAAGTTCGTGGAGATGTTCATTGATGATATCATGGTGTATTAGAAGACCGAGGAGGAGCATGAGGAGCACTTGAGGGTGGTTCTGGAGACACTCAGGAGGGAGAGGCTGTATGAAAAGCTCTCGAAGTGCGAGTTCTTTCTGGACAAAGTTGACTTCTAGGGTCATGTGGTAACTAGAGATGGGATTTCAGTGGACCGAAGAAGATCACAGCAGTTGAGGCTTGGTCGGGACCGAGTTCAGTAGCAGAGATCAGGAGGTTCATGGGGCTGGCAGGATATTACAGAAGGTTCATATAGGATTTCTCCCGGATTACAGAGCCGTTGACTAGGCTGGCCCAAAAGGATGTTGATTTTGTTTGGTCAGAAGAGTGTCAGGCTTCTTTTGATGAGTTGAAGAAGTGGCTTATGGTAGCTCGAATTCTGACATTGCCATCAGGTTTAGGAGGGTTCACTATATACAGTGACGCTTCAGGGAAGGGGTTGTGTCTTACAGCAGCATAGGAAGGTGATTGCCTATGCTTCCAGGCAGTTACGTCCCCATGAGAAGAACTATCCTACCCACGACTTGGAGTTGGTAGTAGTAATTTTTGCTCTAAAGTTATGGAAGCACTACTTGTATGGAGAGAGGATGGAGATCTTCACAGATCATAACAGCTTGAAGTATGTGTTTACACAGAAAGAGCTCAACATGAGGCAGCGCAGATGGTTAAAGCTGATGAAGAACTTCGACATCTCACTACAGTATCACCCAGGGAAGGCCAACGTGGTTGTCGATGCCTTGAGTAGGTATCCGACAACCATGTGTTTGACTATGGATCGTCACTTGCTGGCAGACTTGGAGAGCCTAGGATTGAGGTAATTGCGCCTAGAGTTCAAATGCAGATGTGGGGCCTTCAGATTCAGTCGGACTTGATGGAGAGGATCAAGTCGACGTAGTTCGAGGATGTTGCTCTATGGTGTATTCGAGAGCAGGTTCGAGCAGGACTAGTGGATGGTAAGTTTTATCTTGCAGAGGATGTCACTTTGAGGTACGGTTCCAGGCTGTGTGTGCCCAGTGGAGAGATCAGGGAGTAGGTCATGCAAGAGGCTCACAGATCTCAGTACTCTATACATCCTGGTGCCAACAAGATGTACAGGGATCTGAGAGAGCACGTCTGGTGGTATGGAATGAAATGGGAGGTTGCTCGCTTCGTAGCCAGATGCTTGGTCTATCAGCAGGTCAAGGCAGAGAGGCAGAGGCCAGGAGGTTTGTTGCAGCCATTGTCCATTCCAGAGTGGAAGTGGAAGTATATCACGATAGATTTTGTATCTGGATTGCCACATACACCAGGAGGGAAAGACGCAATTTGGGTCATCGTAGACAGGTTGACCAAATTGGCCCACTTTTTTTCATTCAAGGTGGGTACATCTACTGAGAGGCTTGCAGAGATGTACATGCGGTAGATTGTCAGGATTCATGCGGTTTCGGTCAGTATTATCTTAAATCAGGATAGTCGCTTTCCTTTTTTGGCAGAGTCTGCAGACTAGTTTAGGCACTCAGCTTAAGGTTAGTACTGCATACCACCCCCAGACGGACGGACAGTCAGAGAGGACTATTCAGACGTTCGATGACATGCTGCGGACGTACGTCTTAGATTTTGGAGGTTCCTGGGAGGATCACCTACACTTGGTGGAGTTTGCTTACAACAACAGTTATCAGGCCAGCATTGAGATGTTACCTTTCAAGGCTCTGTACGGACGTAGATGTCGTACACCCTTATCTTAGAATGATGTTCGAGAACGAGCTTTATTGGGACCTGAGATGGTTGTTGACGCAGCCGAGAAGGTAAAGCTCATCATGGATAGACTTCGCGTGGCGCAGGACAGACATCGGTATTGGGTCGATAGCCACCGGAGGCCATTGGAGTTTGAGGTACAGATTAGAGATAGGATTAGAAGTAGGTTTGTTGTTTGTTTTTTGTGTTTGTTTGAACATGTTGATTATTTAGTAACTTGATACCTTGTATGTGCTTAGGTCGAAGACATGGTTTTTCTGAGGATATCTCCGACTCGTGGTACCATACATTTTGGTAGAGGTGGGAAGCTTAGCCCGCGCTTCATCGGACCATTCGTGATCAGCGGAAGAGTCGGTGACGTGGCATACCGGCCAGACTTACCACCTGCACTAGTGGGTGTCCACAACGTATTCCACGTATCTTAGTTGAGACGGTATGTGCTGACCCTAGCCATGTACTTGACCATTCGGAGATTGAGCTGGGACCTACTCTCAGTTATCCAGAGCAGCTAGTAGAGATTTTGGATCGCTGAGAGAAGGTACTGAGAAACCAGGTGATACCCTTGGTTCACGTCGCATGGAGGCATCATTCTCCAGAAGAGTCTACCTGGAGTGGGAGGATGAGATGCACGAGCGATACCCATATCTTTTTGGACCTCGAGGTATGATTGTCTATCCTTCTCATCAGTTTAGTTTTGACTTTTAATTTTGAGTACGAAATTATTTTTAAGGAGGGTAGATTTGTCACTACCACGTTTTAGCTTGAGGGTATTTTGGTCATTTGGTGAATTTTTGAATTTATTTTAATTATTGAATTGGTGAATTCTATTTTGACTTTAGCTAATTGAGACTTTGGAGACTAACCTAGAAGCTAACCCTAGCAATGGTGACATGGTTAGAATGGTGTGACCCTAGTCTAACTTAAGTTAACCTCATTTTAGTCATTAGAAACTAGTTTGAAATAGGAGAAATCAAGAATAGGTGAAATGACTTATGACTTGTGATTTTCATTTCATGACTTATGAAACTTAGCCCATGACCCATGACTTGAACCCTAACCCTAATTTCAATACTATGTGGCCGGCCAACCTAGGCTCCCCACATTTAATATTTTTTTTCTTGTTCTTGCCTTTTTTGTTCTCAACCAACATCTTGAAAGAAAAGGTAAATCCCCAACTTCCCAAATTTCTATTAAATCCATTTTAATTCCTTTTTCATCCAAATATTTTGCAATAGTTTCTAATCACCCTCTATTTGACGTTCATGGAGAGTGATTTCAGTTTTTGTGCAATTTGGAGGATATGGCTAGCAACGGGAACCGTTTGATTTGGGACTTTTTCTTGATCTTTACAACATATAGGTAAACCCTTCAAATTCCATTGTAATTCTATTTGTCTTGTATGGTAGCCTAGTTCTAGGTGTCCCCTAGCTATATTGAAGGTTTTGTGTCATTTGCATTTGGTTTCGTGTCCGTATCGGACACGTATCCATTTCCTAGTATAGGTGTTTGATGAAATACCACACCCAATCTTTTGTGCTGTTTTGAAAATGTTTTTGAATGGATTTCTAGATTTAGAGTTTGTCTTTAAATTCGTGTCCTCGGTCTGTGGTTTTGGAGTCATGTCGTATCCACACGAGGACACGAAACAAGCTGCAATGACCCGCGCGTACTGTCCTGCTGCCCGATGTGTCATGTGCACTGTACATGACACTTGGACACATGCCACTTGACACAGAGGTAGGGGAAGTGTCTGACACGACTCTCCTAAAACCACATCGTGTGTCGTATCGTATCGAGAGAGGAAACACGTGTGCACTGATCCGATACTGTGCTGCACACACGTGAAAACGTGTCAGGATACGCGTCTCGTATGTGCGACACACTTCACGTGGACATAGGGCAGTCACTTGGACACGGTCCCCTACCCCTGGCGAACACGTGTGCACGACCACGTGTCCCTACGAGGCCTGTATTGTGCGCTAGACACGTGTGCACGCGTGCACGAACGTATGCAGTCCCAGTGTGTTCGTGTGTTGTTAAACTGATTGGACACATCGTATCCCACTTTGGGGACACAACACACACTATGAGACACGAACACATGTAACACTATGTTTACCAACCATTATTTTGGGATATTAATTGTATTTTCAAATTCGATTTGGGTTTCCCCCCAATGTTCTGATACATAGTTTTACTGATTCTATTTTCTAAATTCTAATTATACTTTCAACTGATTTGATATTTAATGATCAGGATTAGTTCATTTACATATGTATTAGATTAGATAAATGTTGGGTTTATGATTGATGTTTGGAATTGGGTTTCGAAATGGCTTTTGAATGTGTACACGGTTAGCTAACTGTTATGTAAACTGTCATTTGAATTTTGTATATCCTGAGAACATGTGCATTAGCACTGTTAGCTGAGGATAGCTATTTCCTATCACATACACACACCCATTGATACATTGCATTGCCACCTAATGGAATTCCTGAAACACAACTATCTACTGATTCCTAATACACACATAATCTGTGAACACATTGACACATTGCACTAATATTTTCTGAGATTAGACACACACAACCCCCTATCTCCTAAACTGTCATAGACACACACACTACCTAAAACTGAAAACTGTTTCAATTATACTATTACACTTAACTGTCATTGTAATTTAAAATTCCTATGAATACTGTTCCTGAGAATTCACTGTCATTCACTCCTTTCAATTATTTATGTATGCACACACATTCCTGAGTTACACACTATTTCCATTTTCCATCACACATTTCCATATTGATTCCTAACATATATATATCACACACACCCATTAATCTACACACAACACTATGTTCATGTACACACACACCACATTGCTCACAGTTTTCCCTATGACAACACGCACACTGATTTCCTATGTCAGTACACACATACACACTCAACCATGTTGAAACACACATACACATGTACCTCTCCCTCTATATCACTATATGTAAATATATATTATCTATATGCTTGATGTGGTATATATATATATATATGTATGATATTATATTAAATTAGTACATATATATGGTGGGAATGTGTGACATAGACTATATGGCATATATCCTATGGCACATAACCTATGTAGATTCATAGGTAATAGCCTATGTGTTGGCATGAGAACACATGTAGATTGGTGTAGATAGACTGGTATGACTTTGTGATGTTGTGTGCTTGCTAGAATAGGCTGGCTAGGCTTAGTGAGACTTGTTTGGGTTAGGCTTGACCTAGTTGACCTAGTTTGACAAGTGTAGTTGACTAGAGTTGACCAAGGGTTGACTTTAGCCTAGATTGACCCCAAACATCATGTAGATGCATTGTAGCAGTCTATTTTACTATTTAGACATGTAGTGACTTGTACTGTTCTATAGGAGACACCACTCCTCAGACAGTATATTCTCTTCAGATATTCAGGATACCAGGCGAGTACATTCTCTGCTCATTTTATATCTTGTTTAGGATTATTTTCCTTCTTTAAATTACTTTACTTGATGCTGACACGTTGGTAACATGGATTAGTACTATATGGATCCCTTCATGAGATGTTATCCCCCTCGAGAGCATCAGATACTCATGTCTCATGTGTTTCACTTACATCGTGTATCTCATGCTTTTATTATCATGAATCTTCATGTATCAGCTTGTGATTCATATACTCTCATGAATCACAGAGCCTTCAAGAATCTATTCATGAATCACTCTTTATGAGCCAAGTAGTATAGTCATGAATCTTAACGTAACTTAACTGGATCCTTGTGTATTGATTGGGGATGGGGAGTAGAAACTGAACATGTGAATAATTCCAAAGTAGAATTGTCATGAATCACCTCTTTAGTATAGTCATGAATCACCCTCCAGCTGTTTATATGTTCATCTTATACTCTGAATCACTAGCACTGATTAGTTCTCTTATACATTGTAGCTATTTACTTACAGTCCTCTTTTACATCATATTATTCTTTCAGTTTTATGTATCTTACTCTCTAGCATGTTTATATTTCCTAGCCTGTTATGATTTGTTGAGATGTATTGTGCTCGCTCCTGTCCTGACTGGACCTGTAGAAAATATTACAGAGGATGAGGACGAGGTGCTCTGTACTACCTATTACGGGACTACCCTAGAGGACTGCTATGACCTGGATCAGCAGACCCCTTAGCAGTGGATGACACACCTTTAGTCTAGGATGTATTTTTGTATTTATACTCTATGGATTACTGTATTTAAGATTTAAGATGTTATCTGGATTTGTCATATCTTAGACACTTAGACTTCTATCTGGTTGTATCTCTGTGGATTTTATTTTATATCTATCTATCTTATTGTATCTCTACCGTAGATGTGATGAGACTGTATTCTGCTATGTCACCTCCATTCGGAGTATATATACTGTACAGGTACCATATATTGTTAGATAATTGACCTAAGACAGCGTTCTACTACCGCCGACATGTGGCGTAGGCTGGACGTACCCACTTCTCGTGCCCTTACTCTAGCGTACGGGTCGTGACATGATCTTTCGAGTATAATTTATTTTTTGGAGATGTGTGGTGATGGAAGTTTGATTCTTTACTCTGTTCACGATCTGACGACAATCAAGAGGAAATTGCAAGTCTTTGGCTGGACGATATTCGGCTCTCTTGAAATATGCTTTGACGCTCTGAATGTCTGGGCGACTGTCTCTCTGTCCGTATGTTGAATGAAGGAATGATCATTCTATTTATAGAGGTTGGAATGATCCATCCATGCCCTATATGTGATGCACGCAAAAAAAATTAGCACATAGGAATGTATGACTTGTTAGGCGCAGGGGCATTATGCTAGGAAAGCTTGAACTGAATCTGGTGTAACTGCACTATTGGGTTGTGGAGGAGCTCACATATGACAGTTTTTTAGTTTCGTTTGTTGCTGAGACCCTAGGTGGTTGGCACCCATTCGTGAGCTTGACTGAGTCAATAACACATGGCACGTGTACAATGCTCAAAGATCTCGATTTGTTAGAATAGAAAGATTTTGATTCGCTATGTAGGCTCATCTTATGGGAGAATCGCATGGCCATTGGGGCGCATGACGATTCTAGGCACATAGCTTTAGGGCACATGTGAGGGACAGTGGGGCTAGCCACATTTTGAGAAAAGTAGTAATGATGATACCGATGTATGCTGATGTAGGTGACTTATTGTTTTCTATGAAAGCCATTGTCTGCACTGTCTTCGAGGCACACTCTGCTGACATCTGACACTTAGCATTAATTATTTGATAGGCGAGGAGCCTTTGCTAGCACAACAGTAGGGCACATCTATTGCGGGTGCATCGACTTTGTGGTGCATGGATTTAACTTTGTTGGGGCTGTACATTATTCTTGGTCATCCTCGTAGAGCATTTTGGGGCTCGATTAATGACTTTGACTTAGTTAAAATTGGGATGGAAGATTCATTGTCATTAATGCTAGATTCTTTGTACAATATAGTTTATATGAATGTTCTCTACTTTCATGTTGTTTCTTTTTCCTCATACTTTTATCTTGCTGCGTTACCCATTTCTAGTTTTACATTATCATGTTTGTCACTACCACATTTCTAGAATAGTTTATTTGTCATTTTATAATTATCTAATTTGAGAATATATTTTTATTAAATATGATGGTTTGCATTTAGTAGATT
>JANAVB010009870.1:17500-42500 GCA_029216955.1 Iris pallida
CTATAGGGGTTAATTGATTGATTGATAGCCAAGTCTAGTATTACATTTCCACACAACTCATCGTCCTTAGATGTTCTTCTTACAGTGTTCTTATTCTCCATACATGTTATTTACTGTCATATTAGTAGGCATGTTTTATGTATCTTGCTAGTCCTCTGAGGACCTGATGACCTCTTCAGGTAGCTGATTGCACGGAGTTAGTTAGCTGAGCATGTGGTAGTTGACTTCAATCGCATGATTCAGGTATTTTGTTATTGTTATTGATTTATTATCTTTCTCGTGCTTTCATGATATATCCTGCTTATCAACTTAGCTTTATAGACTCATATTATTCTTAGAGTCTAATCGGACATATATGCTAGTGGGCTGCAGACCACGACCCATACTTGTTCATTCTTGTTTATATGATTCATGTGGATTGAGATATAGTTTAGATTAGACATGATACCCTGTTATGGACAGCTTATACGTACTCGAGTCGGGCTGGAGTCCGCTCGATACGTAGCTGGCTTGCTCACGAGCTCGCATCCGAAAACCGGGTGCGGGTCGTGACAGTATTTGTTTGAGATAGACATCTATACTTAATTGTTTATTACACTTGCTACTATTCAATTCTATTTTTTTTTTATCTTCTATCCAATTATCGTGCTTTATCTTCCTTTAGAACTTGTGATTGATATACAATATTTCATGTGTCATACTATTCTTCCGTGCGGAGATAACAAGATATATTTTATATAGGATGTTAGATGTTATAGACGACCTATACAGCGTTCTTCAACCGACACTATATCGTAGGCTGGACGTACCCACGTCCTCGTGCCCCTAAATAGGGTGCGGATCATGACACATTTTTGTGGTAGCCCATGCAGGTCCAGGTCGCAACTAGTGCGAATCGTAGTGGTGCTTGACTTAGAGCGCTACTATGAGCCTGCTATTAGGATATAGGTTATAGGCTATAAATGAAGATACTCAATCACAATAAGGAAACTTCCAATCTCTTGATTACCCTTTCAATCCTCCTTTCGTAATTATTCTTCAAATTTAACTATCTTTTCTTGGCAATATATCATCTTGTGCCATATTGATTGCCTTTGTTGATCTGTCTTCAGGATGCCAAAGGCCAAATCGCAGCGCTATAGGAACACCGTAGTGACAGAGAGCTCTGCTACTTTGCAACCTCCTCCTCCAATTGCGGGAGCTGCAGCTCTGGGAGTTGCTCCTACTATTTCTTCCATCCATACGGGAGTGCCAGTAGCTCTAGGGGGCATTCCTCCTCCAGTTCAAGGGACTATTTTAGTTTAGTCAGAGTTCATTCCTCTACCACCTCCACTACTGTCTGACATAGCACAGATGTTCGCGTTGTTTCAGCAGATAATGGAGGCACAAAGGGATCAGACCGAGGCACAGCAGCAACAGGCTGATGTGTTACGCTAGAGCATCGATAGTGCCCAACAGTTGGCACTTGCTGTAGTAGAGAAAGTGGCTTCTGCTCTACCTCAGGATGCTCCAGTCCAGCAGCAGCAGGCAAGATCGGGTACAGTCATCAACTTCAAGAAGATGTTCCCTCGAGAGTTCTAGCAAATGGAGGGGATCCTCCACGCCAAGGATTGGCTGGAGGATATTGAGCGGATCTTGTGTCTGGCACAGATCCCGAAGAGATTGTAAGTGGAGGCAACCGCCAGCCAGCTGTTCGATATCGCCCTCATATGGTATCGTACAGAGCCTAGCTTGCAGTATCGTGGTTGACCTACGATGCATTCAAGAAGCTTTTCAAGGAGAAGTTATTTTTCGATGTAGCGTTGAGCGCCTTAGAGAGCTAGTATAGGGATTGGTTAAAGAAAACTTGTTAGTAGATGAGTATGATTCCAAGTTTTCTCGTCTGAGCTGGTTCGCTAAGAGCATAGTTCAGGAGTTCAAGGATCGGGCCAGGAAGTTCAGGAGGTGCTTGAATAACGAGGCCAGATTGCGTACTTTTAGGCGTCGTACAGCGACCTTCGAGGATATTCTGATGGATGTCCATATTGCTGAAGAGGACTTGGACCTCAGGCACAAGAGGGCCAGCGATGCCATGGGTGCTGGTACCAGTACGGGACCGGCTAAGTGTCCCCATGTTCAGAAGAAGTGCCATTAGCAAGCTGATGCTCCGGTTCAGTAATAGCCCCATAAGCAGGGAGATCAGGATTTCCTTTGCAACTATTGCAAGATACCTGGTCATTCTTTGGATGTATGTAGGAAAAGATTGAAGGTGTATTTGTTTTGTGGGTCAACTGTGCACTAGATGAGGGATTGCCCTACTGCAACCCCAATTGGTGGAGCGCAAGGCCAAAGATATGAAGCTAGGCTACCTGTGGTACTGTATCATGCCCAGCACTACCAAAAGGAGATACCCCAACGGGGCAGGGCCTTTGCGTTGATGGTCGAGCAGGCCGATGCTACGAGTGATGGGTTAGCAGGTTTGTCTTTCTGTTCTTTTTTTGGGTTTTTTTTCATATTGTTGAGTGATTCAATATTACCTCTTAAATTGTTTTTTTTTTGTGCTGAGATAGATATTGTAGTGACCCTGATTAAGACTATGATATCACGACCAGTAGGACCATCATGATGTGTATTATTTAATAGGATTTCTTGGACTACGATTGTTGGGGGCTTGACCTAGAGAAGAGTACAACCAACTTAAATTTCGAGGACAAATTTTTTCTAAGAGGGTTAAAATTGCCACTACCATATTTCCAGAATAAGGATATTTTTGTCATTTTACAATAATCTAATTTGTGTATATTTTTTATTAAATATGATGGTCATATTTATTAGTAGACTAGCCTATTCATTAGACTTGGTGGATCCCATTTAACTTGACTTGACCAATAGGCTTAATTAATTAGAATAGCCATGATTAGACAACTTAGTTAGTTACTACCTTAGTTATGGAGAGAATATTAAAGATTCTATTCATGACAAAGGGGAAAGGCCTATAAGTCATCTTAGCTATTCATACAACCAAACTCTAACCCTGATGAAACTCTATATAAGCCCTTCATGAATAGCCCTTTAGTTCAATCATTTCATCCCAACCTAGAAAGAAAACCCTAGCACACCATTCCAAACCTCGCCCCTTTCATTCCAAGGAAGCTAGAAGCTTGACATTGCTGAGGGAGTACTTGAGAAAGGAAGCTTGGTGCGGAGCTTACTGGAATAAGGTATCCATCTACTTTCTTGTGTCCCCTTGGTGCTATACATTGGGAATCCATCTTCCAATAGGTAAAACAGATGACATTTCTCTTAGTTTAAGACTCTATTTTATTTATGACACAAGTAGGAACACACCCATGGACTAGGGGTACCCAGAGGGAGAAGAGCAAGGCTATAACCATCATTTTGGTATAAGTATATAGATTTTTAGTGTCAATTTTGGAAAATCTGAGGATGGTACACCAAATGTTTGTCAAAATGACAAATTGGCCATTTTAGTGTTGATTTATAGTTTTGTACCTATGTATAGCTTGGTTGCTTATTAGGATAGGCATATTCATGTTCTAAATGTTTTATATAAAGGTAAAACATATATATTTATATGTATGAATACATGTATATGTTTATAGGGTGAATGAGTGTCTATATATGTAGGTGACAGTTGAGAGGGGGCTTGTTCTGGCTCTGGATTTCCTCTTCTCTTCTTTTAAAAACTTTTGCTATTTTTTATCCATGTGTGTGCGTCTCTATATAGATATAGATATACCTATATATATATAATCATGTATGCGTGTGTTCCTGTTAAAATAGTAGGTAGAAGGAAGAATCATTGTGTGTGTATGGACTATCCACATGATAGTGGGTTGATTGTTTCTCTTTTTTTAGATAACAGAAGCATAGGTTAGATAAGTGTGTGTGTGTCATACATATATATATTGTGTATATGTATATATAAAGACATGAGGGTTATTTGTTTAGAGGATGGCATGTATTAAGATAGAGTGTAGTAAGGAAGAGGGATTACATGTCTTTATAACCATAGGACGTAGATTGGGATGAGGGGTTGTGCACATGCGTTGGTAGCAGTTTGTAGTAAGAAATCAGAGGCTATTTGACTACAGGTAACAGTACTAACTGTTTGCCATTAAAATCTTTTTATTGCAATTTCAATTACAAACAGAACAGTGTTATAATGTAGGACTTAGATGTAGTCCTAGAAGAACACTTTTGTTTATCTGGGTCCCTGTGTCGATGGAGCGAGTGGTAATACGTTGACTCCGTTGACGATTTGACGACGGTTCTCGGTTCTCTGAAGGTCTGAGTTGCTCTGGGTGTGGAGTTTGCAGATGGAAAGAAGACGTTCAGTGTCTCTTCCGATCTTTGTGGATGATAACTCTGATGCCTTTTTCTGTCTGTGTACGTATGTATATTACGTGGTCTCTCTCTGGAAGAAGGAAATGATCCCTCTATTTATAGTTTACAGGCTGGCTGCTCATGCGCGCATATGTAGGATGCGCCTATACGTGGGGACGCCACGTGGTTGAAACTGCGGGAGGCGCATGGATGATGCACCATCATTTGTGGGTTGAATCCTTCATGATGCTTTTGGGGTTGGCACGTAGCAGGGAAGAGAATCTTTCAGTTGCTGAGATCTTGGGTGATTAGCACCCCTTCATAGGCTGAATTGAGTCAAAGGACACGTGGCGCATGCCCATGGCTCAAAGATCTCGGATTTGGTAGAGAGTGATCTGGTAGGATGGCCTGGGATTGGGCGCATGAGAAGACTTTGGCTCACAACCTTCAGGAGTCACGAACCGGTCGAGGCGTACGACTTTTGAGGCACATACGAGTCTTCAGGTACATGGCTGCTGAGGCGCATACGAGTGGTTGGTCGGCCACGTGGGTCGTAACCGTCGTAGGAAAGTAATGATGATGCTGATGTCAGCGACGCTTCGTCTCTGAAAAAGCTGTTAACTGTCCAGTCCTCGGGGGACGTGCTGCCAACTCTGTCACTTGAGCATTAATTTTTGATGGGTGACGAGCCGAAATGGGCGCATGGGTCCATGTTGATTAGGACGTATGGATCTGTGCTTTGTTGGGCGCATCACTATAGGGCGCTTGGAACTGACGGGCGTGTCTGTGCGATGCCCGGTGTATGATCGGCACATTTTGCTGACGTGCCTCTATTGGTCCGACTTTTGTGTTCTTTAAGTGCTTTAAATATCCGTTTTGACTTGGCTGAATTTGAAGCGTCAGGTTCATCACCATAAATACAAATCATTGCACGGGATTAGGAGAGCCCGCCACTTGGCGCATGGGTTTGATTTGCCCGACCTATAAATAGTGCCAAGGAGAGAGTTTGCTTCTCGTTCTCTCACGTCTTCCCGAATGAACTTGTTTGCTCGAGCATATTCTGTTGACGAGATGCTCCCGAGGTGAAGATGCGACGACTTGTCTTCGCTCATGCACTCGAAGGTGACTGTTACATCCAAAAGTCCAAGTCGAGGGCTTCTGAGGCAGGCGGAAGGTGCCAGTTGCATCAAAGATCGGGATGCTCGAGCCCTGTCTCCGTTATGCTGGAAGAGCCGCAGACCGGAATGGTGACGCTCCGACTTTGGAGGCTTTTCTTCTGCCAGAGTGGGTGTTATCCATTCTTTGGTTGTGTTGAAAGCTGCTCCTTTAGCCACGAATCGATTGCGGTGCTCTCCTCTTCCTTGGGCTTTGGAGAGCTCTTCCTTCAGCTAGGGTGTGGTTGGTCCCCCACCCTTGTTCTGCTCAATAAATGCTTTATTAGTCGAAGCATTTGATCGGTCGAAGTAAGGCGCATATGCTGACTTCATGATGCGCATAACTGAGACGCTGAAAAGATGCGCCTGACTGAAATGCTGAAGGCTGCACCTGACTAAGACGCTGAAGAGACACGCCTGACGGAGACTGCTGAAGTGATGCTCCCTGACTGCTGCGCCTGGTAGGGGGCGCATGGCATTCACTGCGCCTAGCTGTAGTCTTAGGATCTTTCTTTTTGTAGAAATTTTCCTATGTAAAGCCTTTTTTAGACATGTAATAGACTTTTATGTGAAATAAAAATCCTTTTGATGTCTATACTTTTGCTATCTTGCTGTGCCAAGTACTCGTTTGAGTTCCCTGGCGCATGTTCTGCGTAGTATTTGAGCGCATAAGAATTCTGGCACATAGATGCGCCCTGAAATTCCATGTTTCTACAAGACCCCCTTCAAAGTTTTCAAAACTTTTTGTCAAGTTTTGGAATACTTTGAATAAGAAGCATGGTGGTGTCTTCAACGGGGCGCATGACTTTTCGGGCGCAGGATTGCTCCGCGCATTGGTGATGGGGCGCATGCTCCTCTCAGTTAATGCAAATGATAACGCTTCGAAATAATCAAACAAGATTAATGATGACTTTTTTGGATTTATTTGCAGTTATCATTTCGCAAACCCCAAGCGGTGGCTGACGTCACTCTTTATCGGTTTCTGCGTATACCCAAGCCTATAAATTGGCGTCTGATGGAGAGAGAGGGTTCTTCTCCTCTTTGCTTTCTTCTTCTCTAGAGTTCTTCCTTCGAAAAACCCTAACTTCTTCTTTCATAAAATGGCTCCCAAGACTCCTCGCGGTGGTGCTGGCCGAGGACGAGGCAAAGGGAAAGAACCTATGGAGGCTGATGTGGATGATGTCCCCCGGACGCCCGTCGACGTTCGGCCGACTGTGATTGGTGGGTTTCATCATTCTCTACCGTGCCTTTCTGTACCTCATATACGCCGACGCGCATGGACCTTGAGTCCTGATGATGCGCTGAAGCTTTTCCGCCGACGTGCATGGGTTTAGGCCCTGATGATGCACCGAAGCTTCTACTGCTGACGCGCATAGGTTTAGACCCTGTTGGTGCGCCGAAGCTTCACTGCTGACGCGCATGGGTTTAGACCCTGATGATGCGCCGAAGCTTCACTGCTGAGCTGACGCATGGGTTTAGACCCTGATGATGCCCGAAGCTTTACTGCTGACGCGCAAGGGTTTAGACCCTAATGATGCGCCGAAGCTTCACTGCTGACGTGCATGGGTTTAGACCCTGATGATGCGCCGAAGCTTCTTTTCAGATGCGCCTGAGCCTTGGTTCAGGGTATGCACTTCTGATGAGAACGTGGCTCAGATTCTTTTGCTGTTTCTAACATATCTAAATCTTTGTCTTCTTTCTGACCACCAGTGTTGATGACTGTCCCGCTCTTGAATGAAGTGCTTCTGGACGCTGCCCTCTGTCAGATGGGAGTAGATTATAACGAGGAGGTGATAAACCCTGCCCAAGCTTCCATTATGCTGGATCCCTCCCGAGAGAACCCAAATCTGGGAACAACAGCAAGGGTTCCTCCAACGGATGATGGAGCGTGGCGTTTTGAAATCTGCCATTTCTGATAGCATGACTTTCTTGAAGGCTGAGTTCTTGTTTGGGGACCGCCTTACTTCTACAGAAGCAAAGGTTTAAAGATCAAGGAAGATTGGTTCTTTACAGCAAGAGGGTGCACATGACAGTTAAGCAACTTGAGTGGCAATGGCCTTTGACGGCTTTCTGTCGCCTTGCTTCCAAGAGGAGGATGTCTTGCGAGCTAACCCCGTCTCAGGGGGGCGGTGGCAGGCACCATCAAGATCGACGCTACCTCCAATCAGAGGGATACTTTGGCCGCCACGCGGGCTGGGCCTTCTTTTACCTGGCAGACTCTGCTCCTGGGAGCATTTACAGTGATGTCCCTACCAACACATTTGCTTTCGGCGCTTCAACTTTTGTAAATCGTATGCTGTCGTTGAAGCGATCGTACCCGAAAGGTGAATTTTGGGTAGAGGTTGGTGTCACTATGTTTCCAAGTGGGAAAAGCTGACACTCTGGGTTCTGATGCAGTTTTGAACCGAACTCTGAGAGATTGGGCTGACTGCCGCTATTCGTGCTACCCAGGCGGCGTTGAAATCAAAAGGCAATGTTCCTCACGCTCCTGGAGATGTTTAATACCCAGACCGGGACTTTCTTCACTCCGGTGGGGGAGCTGGGACACTTCATGAAATGTACGAGGTGTCAAGGCTCCCTTGGGGATCAGAACCTTATGAGGAATACTTCCCGACCAATGAGGAGTTCCAAGTCCTGGGGGATAAAGCAGAGGAGATGATGGCCGTCTTCAAGGAAGTGGCGAGTCATCATTATTATATGCAGAAGAGGGATAAGGGAGGGTCACAGCCTCATGTGACTGCTTGGAGAGATTATGTCTTTGAGCAAGATAAGGAGAATCCCTCTCAGTTTACAACTCTGCCAGCGCTTTTCAGTACCGCGATGCTCTCTGAAATAACAGGCTAAGTGAGAAGAGTCCCCAAGAAACGAGGACCGGCAGTCGGACGAACGCTCCTATAGCTGTTTCGGGCACCTTACTCATCGGATGTCGTCCAAAGCATGTTGGCTGCTCATCTGATGATTTGGCTCCGGGATTATGTCTTTTCAGGCGGGTCAGGCTCTATGGAGAGGGTGACCTAGAACCTAATCCTGCCAGCTGTGAAGTTAGTTTTTTGGCTGTCGCCTGGCTCTACTCCCCGCAATGGTGTGTAACCTGCTGCAAGATTTACGAGAATTTATGGGAAATATCGTTCATGAACGAGGTAGGAATGACAACTTTCCCCGTGCCGAACTGCCGTTTCATTATTTGATGGGGTGGTTAATTTTGCACCATCCCAACGTGATGAGCCGGGCCCAGAAGAAGACCAGGGCCGGAGACGCATTCCTCCACCGTTTCCACCAGAGGAACTGGTTGCATACTGGTGTTCCTGTTTGTAGGAAAGTTTTATCCCACCTTCAGGGGTGGGAGATGACCAAGGTTGTCCCGTCTTTTTTGGGCTTTGAGGCCAACGAAGACTTAACAGATTCGGGTGAAGATGCAATAATCCTGCCTCCATGGGGATTTCGCTGGTTGTAAAGCATCCGGCCGTCCCATCTGGTGTACTGGAATAGGAACCAGTGTTACCTGGACCATATTGCCGAGCCATTTTGTACGACAATTTGGCTATGCTCAGTTGATGTTGGAGAACCACATATTAACCTGGGGTATACTGGAAGTTTGCTGGACGGTGCACGAGCTTGGCATTACTACAATGTCGGATGCACTGGAGCTCGCTTTACGCTGCCAGTTCAGAATCCGCGGCCGCCGATTCTTTTTTCGGCCGCCAAATTTTACTGTACGATTAACGTCGTGTCCCTTCGATATGATAGGGAGACCAGTTTCATTGTCGCACTTAGTTATAGGCGACTGGGAACCTGTTGGCGAAGGCTCGGTCGTATCGCCCTCCAGAGGCGGGTTATCGAGGTACTCCTGCCGTATCCACGGGGGGTCAGGCAGAGCCCTCGGCCGATCAGCCGAAGAGACGTGCTGATACGGAGGCTGGTTCGTCCGCGCCGAAGAGACAGAATAAGGCAATGTCACCGACAGTGTCAACAGACTCAGCTTCTGCAGAGGTAAGGATGTCCCATAGTCTGGTTAGTTCCACCATTTTTGTAACATATGATTTCTTTTTGTAGGAGCCGCTGAAAAGGAGACCCCGAACTCCAAAATCGGGTGCTAGCAGACCAAAGGAGGTGGCGGGCTCCTCTGAAGAGCGCATTCCACCGATTGTGATCTCTCCCGTGGAGGAGAATCCGGATGATGTCGTTCTTGTAGAGATTTTAGTATCTCCAGAATATGTTGGAAGGGAAGCTGAGGATGCAGCAGTTCCCGGGATGGTGCAAGCCGCCGTGGGGGCTGTCACGACCCACACCCGGTTTTCGGACGCGAGCTCGTGAGCAAGCCAGCTACGTATCGAGCGGACTCCAGCCTGACTCGGGTACGTATAAGCTGTCAAGGTCATGGTATCATGGCTAATCTAAACTATATCTCATCCACAGGAAATATATAAAACAAGAATAACAAGTATGGGTCATGGTCTGCAGCCCACTAGCATGCATGTCCGATAAGACTCTAAAGAAAAATAACAAGAGTCTAAACTGAATCAAGAAACAGGATATCTCATGATAGTGAAGGAAAGCACGAGAGGATAATAAACACAATAACGAATACCTGAATCCCGCAAGCGTATCATCACGTCTGCCATCCAGAGCTGCTAACTAACTACACGCAATAACTAACCTGAAGAGATCATCAGGTCCTCAGGGACATAGCAAGATACATAAAAACATGCCTATCTAGCATTTATCATGCAATAAAAAAAATACAGGAAATAAACGAGAAAGACCAATCCGTACGAAATACGACTATACACGACTGGATGAACCTCTACGCCTAAGCGAACTGCTGGAGAAGAACAAGAGAACACGATATCACGATGTCAATGGACAACCAATCGAATACTCAAACCCTCGCCCCTAGTGTGGACTCGCAGGTTTGAACAACTACTAGCCCTCGTCCCTAGTTTGGACTCGCAAGCTAGCATCACCCTCGTCCCTAGTGTGGACTCACAGGTGTGACCCATTGTAGGCCTTAAAAATGAAAGTCACGCTGAGTTGATCAGGACAATGTTTAAAAAAATCACGCTGGGAGACAGCTCATCATTTTGTCAGAGTGTCATTATGACTGATAGCACGACAGTCGAAGAATGTCTTCTCGTATGCCACGTATGCACGAAACTCGAGAGATCACAGCCGACTATTGCGTGACTTTTGAAATCTTCTTCAGCAAGACTCAGCCTTCACCAAGTTGGCGTACCAAAAGAGCTTCTTGTCATTTAATGCGACTGACAAAAGCAATCACTGTCAGAGATTTTGTGTCAATCGAGGCAAATTGAATTAGATAGCTTGCAGTTCTGCCTCAATATTGCGTATATTTTGAGCCTTCTGGCTCAAGTCTGCGTGTATTTTGAACTTATATGTTCCTCCTCATGTCTGCGTGTATTTTGAGCTTTCTGTCTCAAGTTTGCGTGGATTCTGAAGTTTCTTGTCCCACATCTGCGTGGAATTTGAAGCTTTCTGCCCCAAGTCTGCGTGGATTTTGAAGCTTTTTGCCCCAAGTCTGCATGGATTCTGAAGTTTCTTGTCCCAAGTTTGTGTGGATTTTGAAGCTTTCTGACCCAAGTCTGCGTGGATTTCGTCTTCAACAAGTCTGCGTGGATTTTATCAAATTGGAGTACGTGGCAGCCATGCCACTGATCTCTTGCCTGCGTGTCCTGTAACTTGCACACGACTCATGCATGATTGCCATGTGTCCAACAGTTACAGGCCACGTCCAGTAACTGCTCACAACCTTGCGTATGTTAGATCCTGCGTGATTTTCAACTAGGCACAGGTTATGAAGACAGTTATCCTTTCAGTTATTTTTGACTCTATAAATAGAGTTCTTTTTCTCATTCATTGTACAGATACATAGTTATCTAACTTACTGTCAAAATTTTAGAGCTTTTCTTCTTCGCATAGTCCAAGGGATAAAGCGATCGTCTTAGATCGGATTCATGCAGTTGTAATTTTCCCAGAAACACAATAAATAAAGTGAATTTATTTATGGAAAACAAATTGGCGACTCTGTTGGGGAAAACCATCTCCTCTTCTGAGATGGCAACAACTCAATGCGACACTTCGTCAGTCGGCTCGACGAAGAAGGTGATATCGATCCAATTCGATCAACTCGCCTACGAAGAAATGCAGCGGGCTAAGGGTGGCAAGCCCACTTCAGCCTCCATCACCACTGCCAAGTCGAAGGGACGCTCTGTCTATGTCCCTAAGAATCAATTGGTAGCCAATGGTGAAGTCTCTGCCACAGTGTCTACTCCTAACACTAGTAAAGACTCTACTGCAAGCATGCACACTCTTGTCGCTCAAAGAAGACAGCAGTCAAAAGTCACGCTGACAGTACTGGCTCTTTAGCCAAACCTGTTCCAACGTGCAATCTCAAAGTCAAAAGTCACGCTGACAGTGCTGGCTCTTTAGCCAAACCTGTTCCAGCGTGCAATCTCACATTCAAAGGTCACGCTGACAGTACTGGCTCTTTAGTCAAATCTGTTCCAGCGTGCAATCTCACATTCAAAAATCACGCTGACAGTACTGGCTCCTTAGCCAAACCTGTTCCAGCGTGTAATCTCAATCCTAAAAGTCACGCTGACAGTACTGGCTCCTTAGCCAAATCTGTTCCAGCGTGTAATTCTAAAATCAAAAGTCACGCTAACAGCACTGGTTCTTTAACCAAGCCTGTTTCAGCTTGTATTTCATCTAAGAAGAATAGCTCTTTAGCTATCTCTTCTTCTTTGCCAAGTTCTACTAGAACTGGGGGTGGTCTTCCACACAAAGTTCCTTCGAAAAGAAATAACTCTTTAGTTGTTTCTTCTGCTCCTGTAGTCTTTACTTCAGGAACAGCTTGACTGACAATTTTGTTAGTCAAAGAAAAGGAGATGGTCTTTTGACTACTCTTCCTTCTGGACATTCTATGTCTCCAAACTTGAATAAGTCTAAGAAGAAACATTCCTTAATGTCTTCTTCTACGACTTCTTCGAATGGGACACAGAATCTGTCTATAAAAGAGGGTCTGTTACCAACTCCTAATCAAGGGGATGGTTCAACTCTTCCTTCTCTGTAAATATCCAGATCAATGGAAGGAAAACTCCAAGTTTCAAAAACCAATGTGTTACCTCCAACTGATCTAAGAACAAAACTTAATCAAACCCGTTTGGGAAGCACTTCTGGTGTTAAAACTACACCAATCGGAAATGAAGATAAAATCCGGATGCAGAGTATGCTAGAAATTATGTGGCTCATATTAATCACTCCCTATATAATCAAGAGCCATCAAAATCCAAGAACCAGAGATATATTCCTAAAAATACACAAAGATTGTTCTCTGATGTACCTCAGTCGTCACAGACAGATTTACGAGAACACTTTCAACAGAAGAGAAGGAATAATTCTATGGCAATGGATCATGCTGAATGTGACTTCCAGCCAAGAGTCATAATTCAATGCAGATGTCAATCAATGGTTCAGGACTATGATCATGAATGTGACTAGCCGCCGAGAGTCACAATGCAATGCAGATGTCAAACAAACGACAATCTGTCTTCAATCGGATTCAATGTGAACCTATGCCTGATAAAGATGAGCCTTTGTTTGCTTCTGTCAACATGACCTCTCGGAATACTGGGGGTAGATGATAGTCCAGATGGAGTATATAAGGCACGAGAGCAAGAGTCCTGGCTCTAGTCAAAGGACTTTGATTTCTGAAGATGATTCTGAATTTCTCGGAGAATCTAACTTCCTACCTCTTCCTACTGGGGGTAGTTCTCCTATAATTGACTTTGATGCACAAAGCAATGATTCAGAACAACAACATCCACCAGTTTCAATAATCCCTCGTACAGTCACGACTTATAGTTGATGGGAATATGATGAACCTTCTTCTTCTTGACTCCTCAAGAACAAAGAATTGCTTCCTTGGAACAGCAAATGAAATCCATGGCTGATACTATGAAGTCGATGTATGAACTCGTGGCAACTCAATACAAAATTGACAGACTGTACCAGACGCCATACCAATTGACACTATTGTAAGTCCAGTACAAGTTCCTCCAGCAGTACAATCCAATACTCCTGGACCAGCTCAACCAAATCCTAGTCTCTCTGGAGCTGGGGGTAGTGCTTATAATGTTGTTCCTCCTCCCAACTATTCTCTACAAGCTACAACTCCACAATCTTCCGGAATTGTCTCTGAAGAATTGAAGAATCTCAAAACTCAATTCGAGGCATTTAGACAAAAAGATGGTTTACAAAGGTTAGGCATCAAACAACCTTATCCGATAGAATGGAAGCAAGTATCGTATCCTCCTAAATACAAGCCTCCTACTATCTCCTTCTATGATGGAACCACTTCTCCAAGTCAGTTTATTAATCACTTTGAAGTGATGACTGACCAACTGCAACCAAGTGACGCCCACCTTACTCGGGTGTTTGTTGGATGTCTCAAGGGAACGGCTTATGAATGGTATAGAAGTCTCCCAGACGGGTGTATTATCTCATTTGTCGGTTTCAAACAAATGTTTCTTGAACGGTTCTATGAAGGGCTCAATGACATGACTATGTCTGCTCTTATTAGAATCAAGCAGAAAAATAATGAAACTACAGAGGATTTTATTGAACGGTTTCGAAGAGAAGCTCTGAAGATGCCTCTTGGAACTCCTGATGCTGTCACCATCGACACATGCAAATCAAACTTGTTACCCATCATCAGCATGTGGACAGGATCTACTCAATTTCAAGACTGGCCTTCCTTCATAGTTAGTGCCAAGGCCGCAGAAATTAGTGCTAAACCTTTAAAGGTTTAGGAGTGCAGATGACTCCCAAAGAAACAGGTCAAGGTACTAACAATAATGCTAAATCTAATGCTCGCAAGGGAAAAGAAACCCTTGAAGTTAATCTTCAGAGCAAAGATGCATCAAATGCTCAAACTTCTCCTACCTCTACAACTCAACAACCAAGAGCACCTCGTCCTAAAGAAGAATACTCTTTTGATGACGATGATGTCCTTGGTATCTTTGAATGTCTGCTGAAAGGTAATAAAACAATTACCTGAAATCAAGAAACCTGATGAAGCTGGGAAGACGGATCATCCTAAATACTGTCCATACCACAGAATGCTGGGTCATACAATTCGTACATGTTATGTACTGAAAGAAAGATCCAAGAAATGATTAAATCTGGAGCTATCTCTCTTACTCCAAAAGAGAAAACCGTCACTCCAACGTCATCTCTATGCAATTTGGAGATTTTCCTCCTCAACTCCTTGAAAGTGGGATCATTCCTATTCCCAAGGCAACTCTTGACATAGTGAATCTTTTCCTCCACAATAGAAGGATTGGTGCCAGTTACTATGGAAACAGGAGAAATCATGTGGACACATCCTGATCTAGTGGCAGATTTTGAATCTCCTCTTCTTCAAAAGACTACTTCTCGAAAGTCCAAGAAGGCTGGAAAGATTAAGTCATGTCATATGACTTCTCTTGGGTCTACTTCTGACACAGAGCCAAAAGAAAGAAGAAGCACTTGCTGGTGCTACTCGAACAGGGAAATCTTATTTAAAGGATTGTTCCAAGAATCCTGAGGATACTCCTGATATCCCTCCTACTGATAAAGATGCTCCTAATGTTCCTCTTGAAGAAGAATCATCCACTGCACCTATTCCTTCCACTGCACCAGTTGAACCTGCTCCTTCCAAGCCTACAGCTCTTGAGAAAGGCAAACAACAGGCTCGATTTGATAAGCCAATCAAGAAGTCTTCTCCTCTTGGGCTTCAGAAGCCTTATAACTTCGACATTTTAGCTCAACTTGCTAATACTCCAGCTAGAATGTCCCTCTTTGAACTTCTACGTCTCTCCAAAGAGACTCGGGAGACGTTAAGTGAAGCACTTTTCAAGCTGACTCTTGTCTTACACAGTTAAAGAAGCCAGATGCAGAACCTACCACTTGCTTACATTGCAACAGTGTGTTGGAGATTATCCCAAATATCACCTTTACACAAGATGACATGCTACTGGAAGATAATCGACATGATCGGCCTCTCTACTACACCGGTTATATCGATACAATGAAGATAGATCGTATCCTCATTGATCCAGGGTCTGCTATAAGCATAATGCCAAAGAATCTGTTGGATGAACTAAAAATCCCTCTTCACAAGCTTTCCAAGACGGTTACCACTATCCTGGGATTCAATCAAAGCCGAAGTGAGCCTTTGGGAAGATTCATCTGAAACTTCAAATAGGCGATTTCAGATCCAAAGTCACTTTCTATGTGATCAAAATCGTGGGATCTTACAATCTTCTTTTAGGGAGGCCCTTTCTTCATGAAAATAATGTGGTGCCTTCTACTCTTCATCAGTGTTTTAAATACATTGATAGCAATGGAAGAGTACAAAAGAAGTCGCTATATAAATCCCTTCCATGGGGTTGAAGCCTATTCAATGATTCCGAATGTACAAAGAAGAGTATACAAGGGTGATACAAGCTATGGAGAAAGAAGATTCACAGAGTGAGACTTTAATAATCCCTGTTAAAGGTCGAAATACTCAGCAACAATCTCCCAAACCCTCCGGAGAAGGTTCTTTCATCATTCCAGTGAGTGGACGGATTTCTCCATTACCTCAGTCGTCTACTCAAGATACACTGATCATTCCTGTCAGTGGACATACTACAGTTCCTGTATCTTCACATATAAAATAGGATACTCTGCTAATCCCAGTTGGAGGGCGACTAATCTTCCATCTCAAGTTCAAGGAAGCTCACCTCTTCTGAGCCATTATTATCGATCTTAATCGAAACAAAGCTTCTTCTCGTTTCTTCTCCCCCTTTTGTCATTGATTTGGCTAAGATCTCTAAGGCTCGGCCTTCTCCTAGTGTAAATACTGCTGCTTTTAAATTTAATAAAACCTCCATCTTTGCAGTATATTGATGTGTAATTATGTTCATAGTTATTTACATTTGTTAGATGACTTGAGCACAATAACCATAGGAGTTGTACAGACTGTTCATACAGATGTATCCTTAGAATCAGTACAATCTTCATACTTTCTAGTTCCCAGCAGAAAGCCAGGAGACATTCCAATATTCTTCTACAAAGGGCCCCAAAATCCTTCTGATTTCGAAGATGAGGACAAAAACGATGATACTGGAAGATTACAACTACGTCGTTATAGTCAGCAATCCAAAGACATTATTAAAATATGGGCTATGACTTCAGAACTGGCCTCAACAGTAGAAAAGGAAGAAAAATGCCTATCCGGATTCCTCCTCTGAAATATGGGAGGACGAAATGTGGATTGGGCTATACTGCTCCTACTCCTTTTATCAATATTATTCATGAAGATCCCGAATCTGACGAAGATAAGAGATCTGATTCTTCTAGTACTACCTCTTGGGATTCCGATACGAGTATCGGTGATTTCTACTGCAACATTCTGTCTTCCAACATGGTCTCCATTGACCGTTCTGAAGAAAGTGAGGAGGACGAAGATGAGTTTGAAATCTCACCTGAATCAGAACAATGGGCCCAAAGGTTAGATAATCAATGGGAGTTCCGATTCGAGCAAAAAGAACCTCCTGAAGATAAACTTGTTCAAATAGATGTTGGTGAAGAGGGATCTCCCAAACCAATATTTTAGTGAAAGTCTTTCAAATAATAAAGTGATACATTCATCCACGGTTTATCCGTTCATTTATTACCACCCGACGGTTCACCCGTTCATTATCACCTGACGGTTCATCCGTTCATTTATAGTCATCCGATCATTTCGATATCTGTTATCCCCAGTGGAAATAGATATTCTATATTGTATTATTTTCTTAGCAAATTTGATATTTAGAAAATCATGTCCATATTACCTCTGAATTTTCTATCTCAGTATCATATTTATGAAAATGATATCTAGTCTTTTGATTCTCAGTCCAAAGATCATGAAAAATTGAATTCAAAGATATTTTTATGTCTGAATTCTATTTTTTCTAATCAGTATTAAACTAAGATCATCTCTGGTTTAATATCATCTGATAGAATTACAAAGTTCATTTGTATTCTATTCTATTGAAATGTGTCATGTATTATTTACCTCTGAACATATTTTCTATGAATCTATCATACCAAAACATCAAAACCAAAAATCAGATCAAGAATTTTCATTTGCTTTCATTTTATAATCAAAACATGGAATACAAGTGAAAGTGAAAATGAAAAAGATTCATTTATTTGGAGTTATCAGCTCCCTGATACGATCTAGAACAGCATTCAGTTTCTCTTCATGAGTTTTTCGAACTCTTTCCGCCGCTTCAATTGTAACATTTTGTTCATCAAAAATATGATAGCAGACTGACGACGGTTGACTTCTTCAATCTGTTCCGCCTGTATCTGTTCTCGTTCCTTCTGAAGAATTTCACAGCGTTCGGTTTCAGAGATATAAGCAGCAGCCACCTCAGCTTGCTCTATTTCCATGACAGCAATTCGCTCTTGAAGTCGAGCCAATTCCTCTTTCAATTTCTTCAGCTCTTCAGTCTTGGATGCTTTATCCTTCATCAGAAGCTCTACTCTTTGACGAGTAGCTAATATTTCTTCGCCCTTTTCTACTAATTTCTCAGTAGAAGAGGCAAGAAATGCTTCAAGAGCTGCTTGTTGGGACTGTGCTTCATGCTCTAGTTGACTAATCTCAGTTGCAGTTAAAGATCGAAGGTCTTCCTTCTTAGTCTCCCAATATTTTGGATAGTTGCTTCTAACTCATCCAGGAGATGTTCGAAGAAGATGCACTGAGATTCACAACCAGCATGACGCAGTGCCATGAGTGGGAACTTAACCATAGTTCGAAGATCAGAAAATGGCATAGCATCATCCTTCAAGAAACGTCTAGAATATGTATCTAGATATGAGTAAATAATCTCTGAATACATTCCAGAGTTCTTGCTAGCCCAGTCTCAAATCCAGGAGTCGCCGTCATCATTGAAGAAGAAGCCTGAATGTTCTCTATCCTGGGAACAGAAGTGTGTGCGACTGGAGAAGTTGGCACGTGTGAACTCCCTTCATCAGCATCAGCCTGGATAAGCGGAGCATGAGTCGAACTCATTGCTGCAGCAGTTCCTACAGTCAAAGAAAAAAAATAATAATCAGTATATAAAGAAAAATAAGCAGCAGAAACAGAATTTGAAATAAAATTCTACCAGGTTGAGGTTCATATTCGATATGTGAAGGGAGTCTGGCATCTTCTCGTAGTCGGTCCATGATAATGTCCGACACTGCTTCATATGGCTGCTTCCAGCTCCAGAATTACTGGGTACTGGAGCATTATCTGGAGATTGAGCAGGTTCGGGGCTAAGCTCCATTTGTTCCCCTGACTTTATCCTCATCATAAGGAGTAGAATTGCCAGCATACCAGTCTTCTCCTCCTTCAGCTTCTTCTTCTTCATCTTCAGGACGAGCTTCTGATTCGGAGTCAATGATATTCACATCTTCATGAGTCTCAGGGACAACGACGATAGCAAGCTCAGTGTTGACTGCCGCCGGTTCAGTCCTCTCTGGAATATCGGTTCGAAGAATGATGTCTTGATAAACATTTTTCAACAAATCATCAGCAACTAGTAGCTCGGACGTTTGCACGTCTTCATCTTCTTTGGCCGAAGAAATGTCTTCTTCAACATGAGTCTCAAGGACTTCCGGCTGTTCTGTAACTTTTGCTGGGGCAGGTTCTTCTTCAGAATAATCAATTTGGTCATCCAGTGCCTGAATGACGCCCTCTGCCCCATGCTCAAATGGGATCATCCTCGTCTCTGAGGGTTCAATAATCTCCACTTGTGGTCGGAGCATTTATTTCTTGAGCTTGAACAGATTCTACTTCAGTCTGTTCAGTTGAAGCTGCCGGTAGGTGAACATCATCAGACTCTGTCTTCTCAGTAGAAGCCGCTTCATTGATTTCCGGCAAAACTCCTCCACTCATAAGTGTTTCTAGGAGTTTATTGCCTTTCATTTTGCTGACAGACTTCTTGACATATTTGCCTCTCGACCTCCTTATCAAAGGAGCGTCGTCTTCATCGGTCTCTTCGTCTTTATCGGCGGCATCGTCTTCATCAACTGAGATGCCACCTAAAGATGAAGTAGCAGTCACTGAGACCCCTTTCTTCTTCTTCTTCTTAGATGTTGGAGACTTAGTACTCCTCTTGGAGACGGTCTCAGATTCATCGCTTCTCTTCCTCTTAGAAAGAGACACAAATATAGGTGGAAGAACTTCATCAGGGAAATTTCCCTCCTGAAATAATTCATATAGAGGTTCAATCTCCGTTATCTCATCTTCGGGTTCCGGAGAAAAATGTTGAATAAGTCTTTTCTTTGACCTCTTCGATTCATCCTCCGCAACAAAGGTTTTCAGATTGAAACTCGGCCTGAAAGTGCTCGACGACACATAAACGAGCATATGTATAAAGCATCTTTGGCCCCGAGCTAGATAAAGGATTAGGCATAGAGAATACAACTTTTGTATCCCTAGCCGCAAAATATCTCCAAGCTCGAGCTCCGTCGACAAGCCCTCCACGAGCAGATAAGCAAGTGGTGGCGTTCCCAACGTGGAGCTGGTCATATCCGAATTGTCTAGCAAATCGGCTTGGTAAATATGGCTCCAGATATGTCATCTCTTCATGACGGTATACTAGATGAGACGGCCTGATTCTCTGCAACCATTGGAAGGCTATCATCTAGCCTGTTTCCCATATCTCCGTCCATCATATTTAAGGGCATGCTCTCATAGCCCAATGGTGGAGGGACACATTGGATAGACCAATGTGACGCCCGATTCAAGACATTTCTGTATTCTAGAAGGGTGAACCTTCCAGAATGTCTCTCCAGAGTACCTCTCCAGAAAAAGACTGCTACTCCCTCCTGCCCCTGGAGGTATCAGACCATCATGATGAAGGAGAAGCCAACCATATAAATATGTGAATGGCATCTCTATCCTTGGGAATTCTTCAGTCATCATCCTCTGATCAGACAACATGTTGGTTACAAAATTCTGGAGACCTGCATTCAGCCTACAGGTCATTGTCGATAATAAGTCTAGCTTGTAACCATACACAAGGCGCACCGCTGCAAAGATAACGCCTCTATGTATCCTGTCCAAGGAACTGGAGCCAGGAACGATGAATCTTCTCAACCACAGAGATAGGAATCCGGCCAAATGACCGTTCCTTGACAGTCTTTCCATTCTGTCTTACATAAGAGCTGAAGGTGGTTCCAGCTTTGAACTCGTACCAGTCTTCAGTGATAGTGAAATCCTTGCAATCATATTCTCCAGCAGATAAATGATTTCACCTTCAGAGTGAGGTTTGAAGTTGCTGATCTGGTACCATCTCTTCTCGTTTATTTTCTTATCATCCTTTTCACGGTTCATGAAAAGGTAGGACATCCACTTCTGAATGTGGTTGCCAGCTTCATCCTTGGAACCCTTTATATAGAGTACATGTGCCAAAATGGCACATCATCTCTTCAAATAGATGTACCATCTCTGGGTTCTTCTCTGACAGAAAATTCAGCTCTTCTGTCGTAGGAACATATTCCTCATACGGCAGCGAGCCTGAAGGTAGATGTGAGATGTATTCCATCTCATGAAGGGCGAAGCCCATCTCCCCCTTGGGAGTCATAAAGGTCCCCGTCCTGCGGTTGTATCTCTCAACCAAAGCCAGGAATAGGAAGGGGTTGGGCTTGAAGCCGTAGGATGAATTGATGACGGCATCATAAAGATTAATCTTCTTCAGCTCAGTCGCAAAATTCTCCAAAGCCCAGTTGACCAAAGTCCTCCATCTCATATTCTCCTGATTCATCAAGCCGTTCATCCTCGGCGTCGAATCGGTAAGAATGCATTCTTGTTTGACATGAATTCGTTTATGAAAATGGGCATCCTGAATGGCATCAATATGGATGAATCTTCAGGTGGTATGCATCCAGGCTTCAAACCCCGAAACACTGATACATGATTCTCCGGGGCACTGAAAAATCCCTCCTTCCTGTAAATAATATGGCTTGCCTTCGCCTACTGATATTCTGTCAAATGCCAGGACATCTTTCTCGGATAGCTGGCATGCATGAGTCTCATGATTGATAAGCCCCTGGACACCTTCGGCCAGTACATGGGCTGTTTCATATCCCTTTCGAAGTAGAAGCACACCTTCTCTCTGATGCCCTTCGGCTGAGATTTCTGTGCTATGGCATCTCCAAACAAGAATGCTGGTTTCTTGTGGGATACCAGATCCAAACTCTGAAAGGGTTGTCCATTCATTAAGCAGAGTAAGGTTGTATGATCTTGATTGGCCAATAAAGACAATCTGGCTTCTGGAAGATCAAATTGAGGGAATTGTACATGAGATAGATCATGCTTAAATGAGAAACTCCAATGCCCTTCATAATCTGCTTCTTCGCTTCGGATGTTCACTAACAAAAAGAAAGAAGACAAAGTCAGATATATCTATGTCTATACATGTATTACAGTATTTGAAGAAAATTTCAAAAGTCATGCAGACTTCATATGGATATACTACCGTGACATGCTGAGTGGTTTATTCACGCAGATGATTAATTCACGTAAAATCCAGACATATTAGGATGAAAGTCACGCATCATTGTCAGAGTCACATTTAAGTGAAAATGACAAAAAAACGCTGACAGATCAAGGCTAATCTATCCAGAGTATGACTCTCAGAAGTCTGCGTGACTTTCAGCATGGACATTTCTGCCAACATGTGAAAAATCACGCAGAGTCATCATGAAAGCTGCGTGAATAATTCAACATGGACATTTCTGCCAACATGAAAAATCACGCAGAGTCATGAGAGCCATGCTCCTTTGCGTGAAACACAGAGCTTCGTAAACACGAAGATGTGAAGTATGGCTGACCCTAAAGAGGGGCATACTTTATTAATATCCTTTGCCCTAAGAAGGGGGAATATTTCTGAAGTTTATTGTTTTAAGATCCTAAAAATTCTATGTGGAGTTCATCTTCATCAAAGTTGTCTTCAAACAGTTCGTGTCCCCCATCACTTACGATGCATAGGAGCTTGTGGGACCTGTCGAGGAAGCCTGTCGATAGTGGCACGCGAAGAAGTCGCAGGGGCTTTCTCCTTGGCCTGAGCATCAGCCTTCTTGGGAGCCATTGCTGTTGAAAAGGAGAAGAAGAAGTCGGGGAAGAAGGAGTTCGTCGGGGAAGATGAAGTTCTCTTCTGTGGACTCTCTCTTTCAAATGCAAGTAAAGAAAGAAAGAAAGAAGTAATCTATGGCTTATTTATAGGCTCATAAAGAATTCCGAACGGCATATCATTATTTGTCTCGATTTAGGCACTTGATACGGGATCCTAACTGCACAGAATCCCAACAGTCCAATCATTTAGGAATAAATATCTCTTTAAAGTCATCTCAGCGTGACCAAATTCATTTTATTTCAAAGTATTTCGAAATTTTGAAAGTCTTTTCAACTTTCGAAAACTTTGAAGGGGGTTTTGTAGGCCTTAAAAATGAAAGTCACGCTGAGTTGATCAGGACAATGTTTAAAAAAAAATCACGCTGGGAGACAGCTCATCATTTTGTCAGAGTGTCATTATGACTGACAGCACGATAGTCGAAGAATGTCTTCTCGTATGCCACGTATGCACGGAACTCAAGAGATCACAGCCGACTATTGCGTGACTTTTGAAATCTTCTTCAGCAAGACTCAGCCTTCACCAAGTTGGCGTACCAAAAGAGCTTCTTGTCATTTAATGCGACTGACAAAAGGAATCACTGTCAGAGATTTTGTGTCAGTCGAGGCAAATTGAATCAAGACAGCTGGCAGTTCTGCCTCAATATTGCGCATTTTGAGCCTTCTGGCTCAGGTCTGCGTGTATTTTGAACTTATATGTTCCTTCCTCATGTCTGCGTGTATTTTGAGCTTTCTGTCTCAAGTTTGCGTGGATTCTGAAGTTTCTTGTCCCACATCTGCGTGGATTTTGAAGCTTTCTGCCCCAAGTCTGCGTGGATTTTGAAGCTTTTTGCCCCAAGTCTGCGTGGATTCTGAAGTTCTTGCCCCAAGTTTGCGTGAATTTGAAGCTTTCTGACCCAAGTCTGCGTGGATTTCGTCTTCAACAAGTCTGCGTGGATTTCATCAAATTGGAGTACGTGGCAGCCATGCCACTGATCTCTCGCCTGCGTGTCCTATAACTTGCACATGACTCATGCATGATTGCCATGTGTCCAACAGTTACAGGCCACGTCCAGTAACTGCTCACAACCTTGCGTATGTTAGATCCTGCGTGATTTTCAACTAGGCATAGGTTGTGAAGACAGTTATCCTTTCAGTTATTTTTGACTCTATAAATAGAGTTCTTTTTCTCATTCATTGTACAGATACATAGTTATCTAACTTACTGTCAAAATTTTGAGAGCTTTTCTTCTTCGCATAGTCCAAGGGATAAAGCGATCGTCTTCTAGATCGGATTCCTACAGTTGTAATTTTCCCAGAAACACAATAAATAAAGTGAATTTATTTATGGAAAACACCCATATACTACTAACTCTCGTCCCTGGTGTGGACTCGCAGGCTAGCATCACCCTCGTCCCTAGTGTGGACTCGCAGGTGTGACCCATATACTACTAACCCTCGTCCCTGGTGTGGACTCGCAGGCTAGCATCACCCTCATCCCTAGTGTGGACTCGCAGGTGTGACCCATATACTACTAACCCTCGTCCTTGGTGTGGACTCGCAGGCTAGCATACTAACTCTCGCCCTGGTGTGGGCTCGTGAGTTAGCTTAACTACTAACCCTCGTCCCTAATGTGGACTCGCAGGTTACCTTACTAACCCTCGTCCCTAATGTGGACTCGCAGGTTAGCTTCAAGATTTCAAGATAAGGAGGTAAAGCAGTTCTGATATGACTTATTCAATCCTATGACATGATGCGACTCAGTCCAAGTACAAGTGATGACACGACACGACCCAATCACGTTACACGAGAAAACCAATCCAATATGAACTATAAAGCTAATTATAAACAAGGCTATATAAACTAGCAGGCATGATATACAAATCACATATAAATAATCAACTAATAAAACTGTATAATAATAAATATGTATGTAAATAAACTGTAGAGAAAGGCAAGGTATCTTGCATGGATGTTGCACGCAAAATCCCACAAAATAGTCAACCGCAAAGCCATAGAGTCAAATCATCACAACTGTCTCCGAAAGCTGAAATAAACATTATCAATGTTCTCAGAATAGTCAAATTAGCTAGGATTGCCTGTCCTTAAGTCCAATTCTGGACACAGGGGCAAAACGGTAATTTCAGGCAAAAACGGTGTCTGCCGTTGGACCCACTTTGCACCGAAAAGCGTGCCAGAGTCAATGGTCTCTAAAGTCATCAAACTACATGTCTACGGATCCGGTTTTCCGATACGAACCCAACCGTATGTCCAAAGTTGGATTCCGGCGGGCCGTGCACAAAATCACCCGTTGAGTCAGACCGTGGGG
>JANAVB010009870.1:47500-56060 GCA_029216955.1 Iris pallida
GACACGATGCTTGATGAAGCTGATCACCCTAGAGCTTTTCACTTCCGCCAGTGGAACTGCTTCTGCCCATTTGGAGAAGTAGTCAGTGATAGCTAGGATGAAGCGGTGTCCCCTCGATGAAGGATGGGTGATAGGTCCTACAATGTCCATGTCCCAAGCTTCGAAGGGCCAGGAGGCGACCGTAGGATGTAGTGGTTCCGACGGTGTATGGATGAAGTCGGCATGGAGTTGACAAGTATGGCACTTTTTAGCGTAGTCGACAGCGTCGGCTGCCATGGTTGGCCAGTAATAACCCATGCGTCGCAATCGATCCTGCAACTTAGGCCCAGGTTGATGGGCCCTGTAAGTTCCGTCATGAGCTTCTCGAAGGGCTTCGACTGCTTCTTCGTTGGACAGACATCGAAGGAGAAGTCCATCGTAGGAGCGTCGGTACAATATTTTAGTAGCTGTATCATAATAGAATCGAAGGGAACGCCTCCTGACTGAGATGGCTTCTTTCGGATCTTCTGGGAGAATTCTGTAGACAGTAAAGTCGATAAACGGAAACCTCCAGTTTCGGACATTAACACCAGCACTTGTTGACATGGCATGGACCATTTATGAGCATAGGTTGTTTTTAGGACAGACCAAGTCTCGACCAACTACCGTGACGTAGTATTGAGTCCCGAAGGGTGCTGCCAATGAAGCTGCGAGGCCAGCCAGAGCGTCAGCCTCCAAGTTTTGTAACCGAGGTACGTGTTCTATGAAGAACTTGGTGAAGGTTGAAATAATATTCAATGCAACTTCATGGTAAGGAACTAGATCTTTATGGCGAACTTCGTATTGCCATCTGATCTGGTTAACGACGAGTTTTGAGTCACCGTAGGCTTCCAGATGATCCATCCCCAGCTGTTGTGCCAGCTGGAGTCTCATGATGAGAGCATTGTACTCGACAACATTGTTGGAGCACGGCTTCGAAAGGGAGTAAGCATGCTGGATAACCAGCTGATCGGGAGAGACTAAGACTACCCCCACTCCGGCGATGATTTGGCCTTTGGGGCCTGTTCTTGAAGCGCCATCGAAAAATATCCGCCAGACGGAGCTTTCTTCGGTGACGTTTGATTCTTGGACCTCATCCGGGATGTCTTCATAGAGTCTGGAGGACTATGGGATGGGGTACGCGGACAAAAAGTCGGCCAGAGGTTGACCCTTGACGGCTTTTTGTGGAACAAACACCATGTTATATGGCGTCAACATGATCGCCCATGTAGCTAGCCGGGAGTTCAATGATCCTGGCTTCGTTATGAGAACCCTGAGCAGATTGACTCAGGAGATGACATGAATTGTCTAGCCCGAGACATAATGGCGAGTCTTCTGGATGGCGAACACCAAAGCCAAACACTCCTTTTCTACGGGGTTGTACCGGTGTTCGGCCCCGATCAGTGTTCTACTGAGGTAGTAGATAGCTTGCTCATAGCCCACATCATTGTTCTGAGCCAGCAGAGTGCCGAGGGAATGATCCATGGCACGGACGTAGAGGAGAAATGGTTTGCCGGCGACGGGTGCCACCAGGACTGGCGGGCTCATCAAGTAAGCCTTGATATCATCAAAAGCTTTCTGGCATTCTTCCATCCAGACGTAGGAGACTCCCTTCTTCATGAGCTGGGTGAAGGGTTGGTATTTTTCGAAAAGGTTTGTTATAAACCTTCGGATGTATGCAAGACGCCCTTGCAGGACTCGAAGTTCTTGGAGGTTCTTCGGAGGGTCCATGTCAAGGATGGCCTTGGTCTTCTCGGGGTCGACATGAATGTCTTTTGCCGTGATAATAATTCCCAAGAACTTTCCGCTAGAAACCCCGATGAAGGATTTAGCGGGGTTCATCTTGAGTTGATGCGCTCGCAAGAGATCAAAGACTGTCTTTAGGTCTTGTAGGTGATCCCCATTGAGACGGCTCTTAACTGTAATGTCATCAACATAGTATTACACTATTTTGTGAAGATGTTAACGGAAAATGGTACTCATAGCTCGTTGGTATGTAGCCCCAGCGTTCTTCAAGCCGAAGGACATCAATGTGTAGCAGAAAACCCCCTTCGGAGTCCTGAATGACGTGTGTTTTGCGTCATCGGGAAACAATTTGATCTGATTGTAGCCCGAGTACCCATCCATGAAAAATATGCGCTCGAAGCCACATGTATTATCGATCATCACATCAGTGATTGGAAGCGGGAATTCGTCCTTCGGGCAAGCAGTATTGAGATCTCTGAAGTTGATGCAGACCCGTATCTTCCCATTCTTTTTGGTGACAGGGACGACGTTGGCCACCCAATCCGGGTGTTGTTCTTCAAGGATAAACCCACTGGTCAAGAGTTTGTCCACTTCTTGATCGATAGCGTTCATGATGTCAGAACGAAAACGTCGCTGTTTTTGTTTTATAGGCTTGGCATCAGGTAAGATGTTAAGCCTATGCATCGCGATCTGGGGATCAAGTCCCGACATATCTTCGTAGCTCCAGGCAAAAAACTTCGATATATTCTTTAGCCAGTTGGATTAAAGATTCCCGGTCTGGTCCCTTTAGACTCTTGCTGATGAAGATCGGTTTGGAAGAAGATCCATCCCCAAGGTCGATCTGCTTGACTTCGTCTTCGGTAGGGGGTTCGTGTAATTCAAAACAAGACTCCCACTGTGCTCCTAGGCGTTGAACCCAAGGTTCTTCCTCGAAGAATTCTGGCGTTTGGTCTTCACCTTCATCTTCTTGAGATTGTGCAGATGCTATGTTGACCGATAGTACCTTCTTGAAGACTGAGCCGATACTGGTATCGGAATCCCAAGTCGATGCTTCGGACGAATGAGAATGTTCTACTTCTTCTGCCTCCAAACTCTCTGGAGTTGCCGGTGGCGTGACATAACCCACCCTCCGTCGAGTTCGATGATAGTAGTCCTGCGGCTTTCCTTTAGGTATTGGAAGCCGGAGAGGAAGACGTCGACCCTTGCCGTAGTTCAGGCCTTTGTTGCTTTTTAGATCGTAACCCATCTTTTGGATGAGGTACTTTGCCTTGTCCGTGTACCGATAGACTTGTATTTGTCGGTATTTAGTTCTTGCTCGAGTGGCAGAAGGTCTTGATGACGCTCGACTTTGCCAAAGATGATGGATTCTTCGTCTCGATTTCGAGGTGGGACTACGAAACAGACCCCTTGGGACGGGACTACTCGATTTACATGATTGACGGTCGTTATTTGTGTTTACAATGACCGTAGAGCGTTATCTAATGTATACATGGTATTCCAATGTGAAAGACTAGAATAATTAAAAAACTCTATTATTGATGAAACATGAGATTTTGTCCCACAGGATTATATTGTCCAGAGAGGGTGCATCTACATCAGCAGATATGTATTCCCCTAGCTCTTCATCAGTAAGTACTGGGGTTGGTTCGGGAGAGTCCACCGCAGCTTTGACCTTGGGGTCCGAGAGGGCTATGTGGGCCTTCTCCGGCAGCTTGGATGAGACGGATGATTGCAGAGGCTTGCCTTTAAGACGCACCTTCAGAGGTGCCTCAACTGCGCCTTTAGTGATTAGTGCCTTCCCTATAGTTTTGCCACAAGAGGAGCCGATGTTTGAGGCGGCTTTTCCTTGAGCCGTATCTTCAAGGAAGCTTCAGTATGTGTTCTACCTAGAGCAGTTGGTGCTTTTCCAGGTAGCTTGATGGTCATGGGAGGCAGCATCTGAGGTGGTTTTCCTTTGAGTCAAATTTTTAAAGAAGCATCGGGAATCATCTCTGGCTCCATGTCTGGCTCTGCTGCCGTTTCTGCTTCATCGTCAGCATCATTGGCTTCCCCCTCGTCGGACGACTTGTACAGGGTAGAATCAATGAAGTAGGCTTCGACCCCCTTGAAAGGGTCAATGTTCGCGAACTCTGTCCGAATGATATCGTTGGTGGACACGTGCTTCATACATTGGTGGTGTGTAGATGGCACCACCATGTACTCATACAGCCACGGACGACCCAGTAGGAGGTTGTAGTTGACGTCAGCATCCACGAAATAGCAAGTCACCTCGGTTCGGAGGTTACCGATATGACATTTCGGCCGTATTTTACCCATTGGTTCACTTTTGCTAGCATTGAAACCGTTGATTGTAGTGTTGGAAGACGCCAGACGGTACATTGGGATCCCCAATGTTGAGAGAAGCGTCTTCGGGATGATGCTAAGGGAAGACCCTGGATCGATCTGAATCCGCTTCACCTTGACGGAACCGACATACCCCGTAAAATACAGTGGCCTGTTGTGTCGGTTGTGCTTGAGCAGCATGTCTTGTTGGGTAAAGGTTATGTTGGGGATAACTTCATCCGTACAATGGCAATACACACATGTGGTCGGGGTATCCTCAGGCTGTTTGACGTGACTGATGAAGGATTCAGCATCCCTCAGGGCTTCACAGAACGAGTATCCTTGGAAAGACGAAGAAGCTCAAACAGAGATAGGCGGGCAGGGGTACTGGCAAGTTGTGCTAGTATGTCGAAGTTGTGGGGCTTGGCTAGTCTCGAAGCATTCTCCTTTCGCAAAGGCTTGTCGAAATGGGCCTCTACATGCTTCTGTTTATTGGCTACTGGAGGCCTGGATGGGCCCTCTTCCTGAGCAGTAGGGACGATGCAAGGAGGCACCACCTCGACGGCAGCTTCGTCAGGTTAGGCGTTTGATATGAACGCGTCTGTACAGGAAGTGCCTCATCCGCAGAGGAAGAGACCATGCGGCAAGACTTGATCTTCTTGCCTTTGGTTTTGGAGGCAGAGCATACCTCCGGTTGAGTAACTTCGAAGACGAGGTCAGGGTGAACCAATAAGACCTCTCCCCGGGATGTGGTGAGTGGGATGAGTCCACTCACGTTGTCGCGAGTAGGTGGTAGCTTAACCACCTCCATTGTCGCCTTTGGGATGGGGACGATGCCATCTTGTGTTGTGGTTGGCGGCAATGTGCCAAATTGGAGTGACACCAGGTTGGCCAAGACCGTTTTCTCCTCGTAGTCGATGGAGATGACATTCGCATTGATCATGCGCTGGATATAGTTCTTGAGGACGTAGCAGTCCTTAGTTGGATGTCTGACAAACCGGTGGTAGTGACAGTAACTCGGATTGTCCACTCTCCCAACCTCGTCGGGACGCTTCGGGTCCGGCAACTTGATCTTGTCACCCTACTTCAATATCTCGAAGAGTTGCAGGGTGTCTTCATCGTTGAAAGAATAAACCTCTTTTGGCCTCGGTGCAAGTGGAGGCTTCTGAGTAGGCGCCGGTGCACCTTTGGAGGCATTGACAGTCAATGCCTGCTTCCCTTTCATCTCTCGTCCAGGGTTATTGGCTGCAGGCCATTTTCCCTTGTCTTCAAAGGCAGAGAAACTGACTTCCAGAAGACGAGCATTGGACGCCTTCTTTTCTGCTGCTTCGGCCTCGATGATCAATGAACTCCAGTCGGAAGGAGGAATGGAGTTGAGCCAGAGTTTGATCGCAGGCAACATGTTCATGCTGCAGGAGGAGAGGAGTACATGTTCTGGCATGCCCGGTGGCAGCCTGAAGCAGGCTTGTCAGAACCGTTCGATGAATGCTCGAACTGTTTCCTTCTTCTTTTGACGTATCTCTATAAGGGACGCCATTGTCATGTCCTTCCCTCCGTCGTAGAAACGATCAAGGAAAAGATGCATCAAGTCATCGAAGGAAGATTAGAGTTGTCAGGGAGACTGCAGTACCAGTCGTAAGCCACTCTTTTCAATGCCCCGACAAATATGCTGGTGAGTAGCGCGTCTTCCTTCGGGAGATGTCCCGTTTGAGACTGGAAGTACGTCAGATAGCGACGTGGAGAGTCCTTCCCATCGTATGGCGTCAATGTTTGTGGTTTATACTTGGGAGGATAAACCACTTTGTTCCATTCGAGGGGGTATGGTTGTGGAATCCCTATTTTTTGGTGCCCTGCTGTCTGTTCTTGGACTCGAAGCGCTCACGCAAGTCCCTGATCATCTCAACCACATCTTTCGTGGAGCTGGGAGTCGAAGAAGGTGGTACAGCCTGGAGTTGAGTATTTGATGGCTCCGACGTCCGTTGTGCTTCGTGACGATCTGTATCCAAGGATACCCGTTGAAGGGGTACACTTGATTCTCCATTGGCCCCTGGGTCAGGACCGATAGAAGGTGCCCTGGCCAAAGCTGACCGTATCTCAAACACTGCTTGAGTCAGTATTTGCATGGAGGCAGAGAGGGTTTTGAGTTCCCCCTCCAAAGTATCCATGTGCTGGACAAGGTCTACTGGCGGCGCATCTGACTCTGTATCACCCCCAGTCATGTACTCTGTCATGACATGGCTGGAAGTGGAGGGATCGGTTGAAGCCTCGCTTTCAGTCTCGTTCTCTTGTAGAGGAGTCGCTTCTCCTGGAGCTTCATCTTGACTACCTCCAGCTATGTTCTGGGGAATATCTTTGGTACCCCTAGCTGTGCTCTGGAGGACGTCTTCATCTTCAGGAGGACGATCAGCAAGGATTTGGCTACCCCCAGCTATGCTCTGGAGGACGTCTTCGTCTTCAGAAGGAGGATCAACAAGGGCTTGACTATCCCCAGCTTCCTCCAAGATCTTCTTTCTATCCCGAGTGCCTTCAAACACTCCAGAGGACGGGACAGTTGTCTTGGTTTTCCTCGACTGGCTCTTGGATGAGGACGAGACCGAGGAGTTACCAGTCACCTTTCGGATTGACGAGGAGTTAGAGATTACGTTGCAAGAAGCAACCTTTAGTTCTGGCTCCTCTTCAATTGACACCTTCTTCCCGAGGCAACGTTGGAGGGGTGTTGATGATTGCAGCCCACTGGAACACAGACTGCCTTGGTAGTAGGACTGCTGTTTTGCGACAATAGTTGATGGTGACTATAGCACAGGTATGCCTTATGAGGGGCACATTGTGCTTGTCAGTCGACTCTCCTGATCGGCGCTTGTGATTGATCACATTATGCAAATCATTGGAGGAGAGTGCCACCTTCGCACCCCCATCAGGCGCATGGCAAGGCCAAGCGCCAGGGTGGTCAAGTGAGAGTGCCACCTTCACACCCCCATCAGGCGCATGGCAAGGCCAAGCGCCAGGGTGGTCAGGTGAATGTTGCGCCCCCTGAACCAACGCAAAAGATGCGCTCAGATCAGTAGTGGGGGTACAACATTTACAGAGACTTAAACTAGCCACAAACGCACATCCTATGTAGGCGCTGGGGTTCAAGACCACTGAGTTTGCCTCGTACGACTTGGTTGCGAACGCAGCAGATGCGCCCAAGTGTGACAAGGACTTTGAAGGTCATCTCGTTCGTGGCACAGAAGCACCAGAGTCAACCTTGTACAGTTTACCATTGGCAGTGCGCATGATTATGAGCGCATGCCTCTGGCTCACTGCTGGCATACCACGTTCGAGGCGCATGGCCCGTGATGCCTTGGACTTCTTCGTACCAGCCCGTTGGGGCGTATAGTACTCAGAGTCCAACTTTTCCTCGCCACGACAGCGAGTGAGTTTGTCAAAGACAAAAGCCTTCTGTGGCGCATCAGAGTTACTGCACAGGACGTTAGATGTGCCCCTGCTCCATCGGCGCATCTTCCTTGTCTGAAAAAATGATGGCTGGGGAATGTGGTCAGTACCATATTTTCCCGAGAGATGGGTTGCACCGGTGGGCGCTTCCTGGCTGCTGAGAACGTCATCGAGAAGGGTGGACTGCATCGGCGCATCCCCTTCTGTGGTGGTGCCAGGGGCCTCGACCTTGCGTACCAAGACTTGGCGAGTCTTCTTCGGCTTTGGCAGCCGCTTCGAAGGACTTGCGCTGCCTTCAGAGATGAACTTCTCATACGCCTGTTGATTGAGGCGTACGACCATCGTCATGTGGGAGGAGCCCACCTTCACATTGTCGAATTGTGACACAACTTTCTCGGTGGAGGAAAAAGAGGTCTCCAGCAGAGTCGCCCGCTTGTTTGCCATTAAAATCTTTTTATTGCAATTTCAATTACAAACAGAACAGTGTTACAATGTAGGACTTAGATATAGTCCTAGTAGAACACTTTTGTTTATCTGGGTCCCTGTGTCGATGGAGCGAGTGGTACTGCGTTGACTCCGTGACGTTGACGATCTGACGACGGTTTTCGGTTCTCTGAAGGTCTGAGTTGCTCTGGTGCTGGAGTTTGCAGATGGGAAAAAGACGTTGAGTGTCTCTTCCGATCTTTGTGGATGATAACTCTGATGCCTTTTTCTGTCTGTGTACATATGTATATTACGTGGTCTCTCTCTGGAAGAAGGAAATGATCCCTCTATCTATAGTTTACAGGCTGGCTGCTCATGCGCACATATGTAGGATGCGCCTATACGTGGTGATGCCACGTGGTTAAAGCTGCAGGAGGCACATGGATGATGCACCATCATTTGTGGGTTGAATCCTTCATGCTGCTTTTGTAGGCTGGCACATAGCAGGGGAGAGGATCTTTCAGTTGATGAGATCTTGGGTGATTAGCACCGCTTTATAGGCTGAATTGAGTCAAAGGACACGTGGCGCATGCCCATGGCTCAAAGATCTCAGATT
>JANAVB010009871.1:0-53609 GCA_029216955.1 Iris pallida
TTGACTCGGGATATGACATAATGGTTGACCAATGAGTAATCCTTGTCTTTTGAACGGCGACCATAAGGGCTAGACATTCTTTTTCACCGGACTATAACGTGTTCAGCACCAATCATAGTACGACTGAGATAGTAGATGGCTTGTTCATGACCTTCTTTATTCTTTTGGGCGAGTAAAGCACCCAACGAATGGTCCATAGTACGGACGTCATTAAGAATGGAATGTCTGAGATTGGTGGCACCAAAACTAGTGGGTTTATGAGATCGTTTGATGTCATCGAATGCTTGTTGACATTCTTCAGTCCAATAAAAGATACACCCTTCTTCATTAGTTGAGTGAATGGTCTGCAGCGTCCAGACAAGTTCGAAATGAATCTCCTGATGTACGCAAGTCGACCTTAGAATCCTCGTAGCTCTTTTAGGTTGCGTGGAGGACGCATCTCTTGAATTGCTTTGATCTTCTCGGGATCCACGTGTATACCCTTAGAGGTAATAACGAAGCCAAGAAATTTACAACTAGAGACACCCAAGAATAACTTGGTGGGATTCATCTTGAGCTGATATTGACGCATGAGATTGAAGATTGTTCTCAAATCTTGGATATGATCTTCTTTCAGACGACTTTTAACAGCGATATCGTCAACATAACATTCGACTGTTTTGCAAAGATGTTATCTAAAAATGGTACTCATGGCCCGTTGGTAAGTTGCACCAGCGTTCTTGAGACCAAATGGCATCACTGTGTAGCAATAGACTCTCCGAGGAGTGCGGAAAGATATGTGTTTCATCTTCGGGATTCATCTTGATCTGATTGTATCCAGAGAATCCATCCATAAAAGATATTCGTTCGAACCCCAGGTATTGTCAATCATGACGTCCGTGATAGGAAGAGAAAATTCATCTTTTAGACATGCTTCATTAAGATCCCGAAAGTCGATGCAGACTCGAACTTTGTCGATTTTCTTCAGGACTGGAACAACGTTGGCTACATAATCAGGATGTTGTTGTAGGCCTTTAAAAAATGAAAGTCACGCTGAGTGGATCAGGACAGAGTCAAAAGTCACGCTCAGTTGATCCAGACAATATAAATAAATCACGCTGGGGAGACAGCTCATCATTTGTCAGAGAGTAATTATGACTGACAGCACAACATCGAAGAATTTCTCTTCGTATGCCACGTATGCACAGAACTCGAGAGATCACAGCCGACTATTGCGTGACTTTCGAAATCTTCTTCAGCAAGACTCAACCTTCGTCAAGTTGGCGTACCAAAAGAGCTTCTTGTCATTTAATGCGACTGACAAAAGCAATCACTGTCAGAGATTTATGTCAGTCGAGGCACGTCGAATCAAGACAGCTGGCAGTCCTGCCTCAATTGAGCGTGGATTATGTTCCTTCCCAAAGTCCGCGTATATTTTGAGCTTTCTATCTCAAGTTTGCGTGGATTCTGAAGTTTCTTCCCTCAAATCTGCGTGGATTCTGAAGTTTTCTTCACCAAATCTGCGTGGATTCTGAAGCTTCCTGCCCCAAGTTTTGCGTGGATTTTGAAGCTTTCTATTCCGAGTCTGCGTGGATTTCGTCTTCAACAAGTCTGCGTGGATTTCATCAAATTGGAGTACGTGGCAGCCATGCCACTGATCTCTCGCCTGCGTGTCCTGTAACTTGCACACGACTCATGCATGATCGCCATGTGTCCAACAGTTATAGGCCACGTCCAGTAACTGCTCACAACCTTGCGTATGTTAAATCCTGCGTAATTTTCAACTAAGCACAGGCTGTGAAGACAGTTATCTTTTCAGTTATTATTTTTGACTCTATAAATAGAGTTCTTTTTTTCATTCATTGTACAGATACATTGATATCTACTGTCAAAATTTTGAAAGCTTTTCTTCTTCGCATAGTCCAAGGGATAAAGCGATCGTCTTCTAGATCGGATTCCTACAGTTGTAATTTCCCAGAAACACAACAAATAAAGAGAATTTCTTTATGGAAAATAAATTGGCGACTCTGCTGGAGAAAACCATCTCCTCTTCTGAGATGGTAACAACTCAATGCGACACTTCGTCAATCGGCTCGACGAAGAAGGTGATGACGATCAAATTCGATCAACTCGCCTGTGAAGAAATGCAGCGGGCTAAGGGTGGCAAGCCCACTCCAGCCTCCATCATCACTGCCAAGTCGAAGGGACACTCTGTCTATGTCCCTAAGAATCAGTTGACAGTCAATGGTGAAGTCTCTGCCACAGTGTCTACTCCTAACACTGGCAAGAACTCCACTGCAAGCACGCACACTCATGTGCGCTCGAATATGACAGTAACTAAAAGTCACGCTGACAGTACTGGCTCCTTAGCCGAATCTGTTCCAGCGTACAAATTTAACTCTAAAAGTCACACTGACAGTACTGGCTCCTTAGCCAAATCTGTTCCAGCGTGCAAATTCAACTCTAAAAGTCACGCTGATAGTACTGGCTCCTTAGCCAAATCTATTTCAGTGTGCAATCCTTCATTCAACAGTCACGCTGACAGTACTGGTTCCTTAGCCAAATCTGTTCCAGCGTGTAATTCTAAAATCAAAAGTCACGCTAACAGCTCTGGTTCTTTAACCAAGTCTGTTTCAGCGTGTATTTCATCAGAGAAGAATAGCTCCTTAGTTATCTCTTCTTCTTCACCGAGTTCTACTAGAACTGGGGGTAGTCTTCCACACAAAGTCCCTTCGAAAAGGAATAACTCTTTAGTTGTTTCTTCTGCTCCTGTAGTTTTTACTTCAGAAACAGTTTTGACTGATACTTTTGTTAGTCAAAGGAAAGGAGATGGTCTTTTGACTACTCTTCCTTCTGGACATTCTATGTCTCAAAACTTGAATGAGTCTATGAAGAAACATTCCTTAATGTCTTCTTCTTTGACTTCTTCAAATTGGGCACAGAATCTGTCCATTAAAGAGGGTCTGTTACCAACTCCTAATCAAAGGAGTGGTTCAACTCTTCCTTCTCTGCAAATATCCAGATCAATGGAAGGAAAACTCCATGTTTCCAAAATTAATGTGTTACCTTCCACTGATTTAAGAACAAAACTCAGCACTTCTGGTGTTAAGAAACCATACCAATTGGATATGAAGATAAAAGATCCAGATGCAGAGTATGCAAGAAATTATGTGGCTCACATTAATCACTCTTTGTATAATCAAGAGCCATCAAGACCCAAGAACAAAGTATACTCCTCAATCTTCACAAACAGATTTACGGGAATATCTTCAACAGAAGAGAAGGAGTAATTCCATATCAAAGGAATATGCTGAATGTGACTTCTATCCAAGAGTCATAATTCAGTGCAGATGTCAATCAACAGTTCAAGACCATGGTGATCATGAATGTGACTTCCAGCCAAGAGTCACAATACAATGTAGATGTCAAAATAAACGACAGTCTGTCTTCAATAGGATTCAGTATGAACCTATGCCTGATGAAGATGAGCCTTTGTTTGCCTCTGTCAACATGACTTCTCGGGACACCGGGGGTAGAGTTGATAGTCCAGATGGAGTATATAGAAACACCAGAGCAAGAGTCCTGGCTTCTAGTCAAAGAAATTTGATCCCTGAAATTGATTCTGAATTCCTTGGAGAATTTAACTTCCCATCTCTTCCTACTGGGGGTAATTCTTCTATAGTTGACTTTGATGCACGAAGCAATGATTCAGAACATACAACATCCACTAGTTCATCAATAATCCCTCATACAGTCACGACTTACATGGTTGATGGGAATACTGATGAACCTTCTTCTTCCTTGACTCCTCAAGATCAAAGAATTGCTTCTTTGGAACATCAAATGAAGTCTATGACTGACACAATGAAGTCGATGTATGAACTCATGACAGCTCAGTTGCAAAATCGACAGACTGTATCAGATGCCATACCAGTTGATACTGATATAAGTCCAGTACAAGTTCCTCCAGCAGTACAATCCAATACTCCTGGACCAGCTCAACCAAATCCTAGTCTCTCTAGAGCTGGGGGTAGTGCTTACAATGCTGTTCCTCCTCCCAACTATTCTCTACAAGCCACAACTCCACAATCTTCGGGAATTGTCTTTGAAGAATTGAAGAATCTCAAAACTCAATTCGAGGCATTCAAACAGAAGGATGGTTTACAAAGGTTAGGCATCAAACAGCCTTATCCGATAGAATGGAAGCAAGTATCATATCCTCCTAAATACAAGCCTCCTATCTCATTCTATGATGGAACCACTTCTCCAAGTCAGTTTATTAATCACTTTGAAGTGATGACTGATCAACTGCAACCAAGTGATGCCCTCATTACTCGGGTATTTATTGGATGTCTCAAGGGAACGGCTTATGAATGGTATAGGAGTCTCCCAGATGGGAGTATTACCTCATTTGCTGGTTTCAAACAGATGCTTCTTGAAAGGTTCTATGAAGGGCTTAATGATATGACTATGTCTGCTCTTATTAGAATCAAGCAGAAAAATAATGAATCTACAGAGGAATACATTGAACGGTTTCGAAGAGAAGCTCTGAAGATGCCTCTTGGAACTCCTGATGCTGTCACCATTGACACGTGCAAATCAAACTTGTTGCCAATCATCAGTATGTGGACAGGGTCCACTTAATTTCAAGATTGGCCTTCCTTCATAGTCAGTGCCAAAGCTGCAGAAATCAGTACTGAAACCTTCAAAGATTTAGGAGTGCAGATGACTCCTAAAGAAACAGGACAAGGTGCTAACAATAAAAATAATGCTCGCAAAGAAAAAGAAACTCTTGAAGTTAATCTTCAGAGCAAAGATGCATCAAATGTTCAAACTCCTGCCTCTACAACTCAACAATCAAGAACACCTCGCCCCAAAGAAGAATATTCTTTTGACGACGACGATGTCCTTGGTATCTTTGAATGTCTGCTGAAAGGTAATAAAATACAATTACCAGAGATCAAGAAACCTGATGAAGCTGGTAAGACAGATCATCCTAAATACTGTCCATATCACAGAATGCTGGGTCACACAATTCGTACATGTTATGTATTGAAAGGAAAGATCCAAGAAATGATTAAATCTGGAGCTATCTCTCTTACTCCAAAAGAGAAGACCGTCACCTCCAACGTCGTCTCTATACAATTTGGAGATTTCTCTCCTCAACTCCTTGAAAGTGGGATTGTTCCTATTCCCAAGGCAACTCTTAACATAGTGAATCTTCCTCCTCCATAGTCTGAAGGATTAGTGCCAATCACTTTAGAAACAGGGGAAATCATGTGGATCCATCCTGATCTAGTGGCAGATTTTGAATCGCCTTCTCCTCAAAAGATTTCTTCTCAAAAATCCAAGAAGGCTGAAAAGATCAAGTCATGTCATATGACTTCTCTTTGGTCTACCTATGACACAGAGCCAAAAGACAAAGAAGAAGCACTTGTTAGTGCTACTCGAACGGGGAAACCTTACCTAAAGGATTATTCTAAAAATCCTGAAGATCCTACTGATATCCCTTCAGATGCTAAAGATGCTCCTAATGTTCCTCCTGAAGAAGAATCATCCACTGAACCTGTTTCTCCCAAGCCTACGGCTCTGGAGAAAGGCAAACGACAGGCTCGGTTTGATAAGCCAATCAAGAAGTCTTTTCCTCTTGGACTTCAGAAGCCTTACAACTTCGACATTTTGGCTCAACTTGCTAATACTCCAGCTAGAATGTCCCTTTTTGAACTTCTACGTCTTTCTAAAGAAACTCGGGAGACGTTAAGTGAAGCACTTCTACAAGCTGACTCTTGTCTTGCACAATTGAAGAAGCCAGATACGGAACCTGCCACTTGCTTACATTGCAACAGTGTACTGGAGATTATTCCAAATATCACCTTTACACAAGACGACATGCCTAGAGGATAATCGACATGACCGACCTCTCTACACTGGTTATATTGATACGATGAAGATAGATCGTATCCTCATTGACCCAGGGTCTGCTATAAGCATAATGCCAAAGAGTTTATTGGATGAACTAAAAATCCCTCTTCACAAGCTCTCCAAGACGGTTACTACTATCTTGGGATTCAATCAAAGTCGAAGTGAGCCTTTGGGAAAGATTCATCTGAAGCTTCAGATAGGCGATTTCAGATCTAAAGTCACTTTCTATGTGATCGAGATCGTGGGATCCTATAATCTTCTTCTGGGGAGGCCCTTTCTTCATGAAAATAATGTGGTGCCCTCTACTTTTCATCAATGTTTTAAATACATTGATAGCAATGGAAGAGTACAAAAAGAAGTTGCTGATATAAATCCCTTCCATGGGGTTGAAGCTTATTTCAATGATTCCCGAATGTACAAAGAAGAGTATACAAGGATCATACAAGCTATGGAGAAAGAAGATGCACAAAGTGAGACTTTAATAATCTCTGTTAAAAGTCGAACTACTCAGCAACAATCTCTTAAACCCTCTGGAGAAGATTCTTTCATCATCCCAGTGAGTGGACGGATCTCTCCGTTACCTCAGTCATCTACTCAAAATACACTGATCATTCCTGTCAGTGGGCGTACTACAGTTCCTGTATCTTCACAAGATACTGCTAATTCCAGTTGGAGGGCGGACTACTCTTCCTACTCAAACTTCAAGGGAGCTCACCTCTTCTGAGCCATTTGTTATCGATCTTAATCGAAACAAAGCTTCTTCTTCTTCTCCCCCTTTAGTCATTGACTTGGCTAAAATCTCTAAGGCTCAGCCTTCTCCCAATGTAAATATTGCTGCTTTTACATTTAATGAAAAGTCTCCACCTTTGCAGTACGTTGATGTGTGTAATTATGTTCATAGTTATTTACATCTGTTAGATGACTTGAACACAATAACCATAGGAGTTGTACAGACTGTTCATACAGATGTATCTCTAGAACCTGTACAATCTTCATACTTTCTAGTTCCAAGCAGAAAGCCAGGAGACATTCCAATATTCTTCTACAAAGGACCTCAAAATCCTTCTGATCTTGAAGATGATGACAAAAATAATGATACTGGAAGATTATAACTACGTCGTTATAGTCAGCAATCTAGAGACATCATCAAAATATGGGCTATGACTTCAGGACTGGCCTCAATGATGGAAAAGGAAGAAAAATACCTGTCCGGATTCCTCCTTTGAAATATAGAAGGACGAAATGCGGATTGGGTTATACTGCTCCTACTCCTTTCATCAATATTATCCATGAAGATCCCGAGTCTGACGAAGATAAGAGATCTGATTCTTCAAGTACCACTTCTTGGGATTCCGATACAAGTATCGGGGACTTCTACTGCAACATTCTGTCTTCCAATATGGTTTCTATTGTCTGTTTTGAAAAATGATTCATAATTGACGGGTCATCTGTTCATCTGACAGTTCATCCGTTCATCTGACGGTTCATCCGTTCATTTATGCCTGACGGTTCATCCGTTCATCCATCCGACGGTTTGCCCGTTCATTATAATCTGACGGTTAACCCGTTCATTCATCTAGTCTTTTGATTTTCGAGTCTAAAGATCATGAAAAATTGAGTTCAACGATATTTTTATGTCTGAATTCTATTTTTTCCAATCAGTATTGAACTAAGATCATTTCTGGTTTAATATCATTTGATAGAATTACAAAGTTCGTTTGTATATTCTATTCTACTGAAATATGTCATGTAACATTTACCTCTGAACATATTTTCTATGAATCTATTATTATCAAAACAGCAAAAATAGTACGCGTACTATACTGGACTTACCTTCAAGTTTGGTGCTAAGGATTGGCAAATTCATGTTTGATACAGTATGCAGAAATCGAACATTAGAAGGCATTGCTTTCCTATTTTGAGAATGAAATCTCTCAAAAATTTCGTTCTCAGAGAAGAAGAAGAAGAATGAGATGAGTATCTTTGAAACTCAGCTGCCTATTTAAAGGACAAAGTACAAGTCTATTCTTGGAAAAGATCCGCGTAAATAGCGCTCGTAAACTATGGAATGAATGACACGTGTGCTTTGGAAGACAGCGCAACATTAGAAACAGTCAAAGAGTGCTAATTAACATTCTTCATTAATGCACGTTGTTCAATGCAAAAGTTGTACTACATTCTTCAAGACAGGCACTGATGGCCTTACAAAAGACAAGACAAAAAGAGTACAACAAAAGCATAAAAGTCACGCTCTATTTTTCAGAGCGACTGAGCTTGGTGCCTAGTTCTTCTACGCTCCTAACTCCCAGACAGTGCAACAGAGCTTTAAACATTTCACGCTGCTCTATGAGGTTGCGTCCATCAGAAGGAGACGAGCCATCCAAGCCAAAATAGCTCAAGAAATTCTTGGCTAGTTGTCTGGGGTCATCTTTGAGCTCGAAGACGAAGGGCTCCGGCTCTTCACCACCAAAAGTGGGGTCCCCATGGGAACAAAAGCCCAGTTTACGTGCTTCTTCCTCAGCTTTCTTCTTTGGTGTCATCTTGACGTGAGATGAAGATAAAAAATGATTCTTCTCTTGGTTTATATAACAGAGCTCGGGTGTTCATATTCCATCATAAATTGGATACAATCAGTCTCAGAGAACGAAGAGTCATTATGACATTTAATAAGTTCATTTGGATGTTTTCAAAGAACTTCGAAGTCTTTTCGATTTCCGAAAAATTTTGAAGTCATCTCAGCGTGACTAAATCTATTTTATCATCTCTATTTTCAAAGTATTTCGAAAATTTTGAAGTCTTTTCAATTTTTCGAAAACTTTGAAGGGGGTCTTGTAGGCCTTTAAAAAATGAAAGTCACGCTGAGTGGATCAGGACAGAGTCAAAAGTCACGCTCAGTTGATCCAGACAATATCTCACGCTGGGGAGACAGCTCATCATTTGTCAGAGAGTAATTATGACTGACAGCACAACAGTCGAAGAATGTCTCTTCGTATGCCACGTATGCACAGAACTCGAGAGATCACAGCCGACTATTGCATGACTTTCGAAATCTTCTTCAGCAAGACTCAACCTTCGTCAAGTTGGCGTACCAAAAGAGCTTCTTGTCATTTAATGCGACTGACAAAAGCAATCACTGTCAGAGATTTTGTGTCAGTCGAGGCACGTCGAATCAAGACAGCTGGCAGTTCTGCCTTAATTGAGCGTGGATTATGTTCCTTCCCAAAGTCCGCGTATATTTTGAGCTTTCTATCTCAAGTTTGCGTGGATTCTGAAGTTTCTTCCCTCAAATCTGCGTGGATTCTGAAGTTTTCTTCACCAAATCTGCGTGGATTCTGAAGCTTCCTGCCCCAAGTTTTGCGTGGATTTTGAAGCTTTCTGTCCCGAGTCTGCGTGGATTTCGTCTTCAACAAGTCTGCGTGGATTTCATCAAATTGGAGTACGTGGCAGCCATGCCACTGATCTCTCGCCTGCGTGTCCTGTAACTTGCACACGACTCATGCATGATCGCCATGTGTCCAACAGTTACAGGCCACGTCCAGTAACTGCTCACAACCTTGCGTATGTTAAATCCTGCATGATTTTCAACTAAGCACAGGCTGTGAAGACAGTTATCTTTTCAGTTATTATTTTTGACTCTATAAATAGAGTTCTTTTTTTCATTCATTGTACAGATACATTGATATCTACTGTCAAAATTTTGAGAGCTTTTCTTCTTCACATAGTCCAAGGGATAAAGCGATCGTCTTCTAGATCGGATTCCTACAGTTGTAATTTTCCCAGAAACACAACAAATAAAGAGAATTTCTTTATGGAAAATAGTTGTTCTTCTCGAATAAAGCCACAAGCGATAAGCTTCTTGACTTCATCATCAATTGCGTCCATCATTTCAGGCTTGAATCACCGTTGCTGCTGTTTGACTGGTTTAGCATTAGGCAAAATGTTCAGTTTGTGAGTAGCAATTTTGGGATCTAAACCTGGCATGTCTTCGTAACTCCAAGCAAAGACGTCAATGTATTCTTTAATGAAGAATCAACTCTTGCTATCTGTTTCTGGAAGATTCTTGCTAATAAAGATTGGACGAGGTGACTCGCTTTCTCCTACATCAACTTGAACTAGTTGATCTTCAGTAGGAGGTTCTCTTTGTTCAAATCGGAGTACCCATTGATTATCCATCTGTTGAGCCCAATGATCTGTTTCAGGATTTTCTTCGACGTCCTCATCACAGCCTTCCGAAAATTCAGCGGATACCATATTAGAAGATACGATCACACGATAAACTTTACCAATGCTAGTGTCAGAATCCCATGATCTGGAATTGAAAGAATTAGAACGTTCTTCGCTATCAGAGTCAGAAACTGCTGGGGATAACATCGGAGGAGAAGCATATCCGAGACCTCTTTTGGTCTTGCTATAGTATATATCAGATTTTCCTTTTGGAACAGCTGTACGAATGGGAGTTCGTCTACCCTTACCGTAGTTGAAGCCATTTTTTGTCACGCCCCGCTCCCGTAGGAGCGATCGTCCTCGCTAAGACGTGATGCCGCACGGGCCTAGGTTGCGCCCGTGCAAGGCTAAGTCCAGAAACGGCCGATTTGAGCTAGGCCACAGAGTCGCACAGAGTGTCCCCATTTGCAGCGGAAAGTAATTGAACACAAGTTGAAACGAATTCAAACACTTTATTGATTTTCAAGAAGTTTACAAGCGGCGCTAGGCAGCACAAAAGTAGGCCATCATAAATTTGTCGATAGAGAGTCTTAGTGGTTTGGTTGTAGTAGAATCGTAAAGATCGTCGTCGAATACTTGTAGCCTCCTTAGGATCTTCGGGGAGTATGTCGTGAACCACGAAGTCGATGAAAGGAGTTCTCCAATCTTCATTGATAACATTAACTTCAGCAAGATTACTGAACTCGATGTTACGATTGTTTTCGACACAAAACAATTCTCGATTAGAGATAACCACCACTTGTTGTCTTCTGATGAGAATGGCTAAGAATGCTGCAAGATTGGCTAAGACATCTGCTTCAGTATTGCATGCTCGGCGTACATATTCAATAAAGAAAGCTTTGAATGATGTAGCCATGTTGATTGCTGCTTCAAAGTAAGGTACCAGATCTTGATGACGGACTTCATAAGTTCCTCTAACCTGGTTGACAACCAGCTTAGAGTCGCCGTAAACTTCGAGATATTCAATGTCCAATTGCTTGGCTAATTGAAGACCGATGAGTAGAGCATTTTACTCTGCTACATTATTGGAACAGGATTCATCTAGAGAGTAAGCTCTTTGGAAAATTGATCCGTCTGGAGAAATAAGAACAACTCCAACTCATGCTACAATAGCACCATTGGGTCCAATTCTGGATGCTCCGTCAAAGAATAGACGCCAGGTTGGAAATTCTTCAGAGATCATATTGACTTCCAACGTCTCGTCTGGAATTTCATCGTAAAGCTTGGATGTTTCTGGTACTGGATGAGCCGCCAAGAAATCCGCCAGCGCTTGACCTTTGACAAACTTTTGAGGAACATACACCATGTCATATTGGGCTAGAAGAATGGCCCACGTAGCAAGCCGAGAGTTGAGTGTGCTAGGCTTCTTCATCAGTACCCGAAGAGGATTGACTCGGGATATGACATGAATGGTTTGACCAATGATGTAATGCCTTATCTTTTGAACGGCAAACATAAGGGCTAGACATTCTTTTTCAACCGGACTATAACGGTGTTCAGCACCAATCATAGTACGACTGAGATAGTAGATGGCTTGTTCATGACCTTTTTTATTCTTTTGGGCGAGTAAAGCACCCAACGAATGGTCCATAGCACGGACGTACATTAAGAATGGAATGCCTGAGATTGGTGGCACCAAAACTAGTGGGTTCATGAGATATCGTTTGATGTCGTCGAATGCTTGTTGACATTCTTCAGTCCAAATAAAAGATACACCCTTCTTCATTAGTTGAGTGAATGGTCTGCAGCGTCCAGACAAGTTCGAAATGAATCTCCTGATGTACGCAAGTCGACCTTAGAATCCTCGTAGCTCTTTTAGGTTGCGTGGAGGACGCATCTCTTGAATTGCTTTGATCTTCTCGGGATCCACGTGTATACCCTTAGAGGTAATAATGAAGCCAAGAAATTTACAACTAGAGACACCCAAGAATGACTTGGTGGGATTCATCTTGAGCTGATATTGACGCATGAGATTGAAGATTGTTCTCAAATCTTGGATATGATCTTCTTTCAGACGACTTTTAACAGCGATATCGTCAACATAACATTCGACTGTTTTGCAAAGATGTTATCTGAAAATGGTACTCATGGCCCATTGGTAAGTTGCACCAGCGTTCTTGAGACCAAATGGCATCACTGTGTAGCAATAGACTCTCCGAGGAGTGCGGAAAGATATGTGTTTTCATCTTCGGGATTCATCTTGATCTGATTGTATCCAGAGAATCCATCCATAAAAGATATTCGTTCGAACCCACAGGTATTGTCAATCATGACGTCCGTGATAGGAAGAGAAAATTCATCTTTTGGACATGCTTCATTAAGATCCCGAAAGTCGATGCAGACTCGAACTTTGTCGGTTTTCTTCAGGACTGGAACAACGTTGGCTACCTAATCAGGATGTTGTTCTTCTCGAATAAAGCCACAAGCGATAAGCTTCTTGACTTCATCATCAATTGCGTCCATCATTTCAGGCTTGAATTACCGTTGCTGCTGTTTGACTGGTTTAGCATTAGGCAAAATATTCAGTTTGTGAGTAGCAATTTTGGGATCTAAACCTGGCATGTCTTCGTAACTCCAAGCAAAGACGTCAATGTATTCTTTAATAAGAAGAATCAACTCTTGCTATCTGTTTCTGGAAGATTCTTGCTAATAAAGATTGGACGAGGTGACTCGCTTTCTCCTACATCAACTTGAACTAGTTGATCTTCAGTAGGAGGTTCTCTTTGTTCAAATCGGAGTACCCATTGATTATCCATCTGTTGAGCCCAATGATCTGTTTCAGGATTTTCTTCGACGTCCTCATCACAGCCTTCTGGAAATTCAGCGGATACCATATTAGAAGATACGATCACACGATGAACTTCACCAATGCTAGTGTCAGAATTCTATGATCTGGAATTGGAAGAATTAGAACGTTCTTCGCTATCAGAGTCAGAAACTGCTGGGGATAACATCGGAGGAGAAGCATATCCGAGACCTCTTTTGGTCTTGCTATAGTATATATCAGATTTTCCTTTTGGAACAGCTGTACGAATGGGAGTTCGTCTACCCTTACCGTAGTTGAGGCCATTTTTTGTCACGCCCCGCTCCCACAGGAGCGATCGTCCTCGCTAAGGCGTGATGCCGCACGGGCCTAGGTTGCGCCCGTACAAGGCTAAGTCCAGAAACGGTCGATTTGAGCTAGGCCACAGAGTCGCACAGAGTGTCCCCATTTACAGCGGAAAGTAATTGAACACAAGTTGAAATGAATTCAAACACTTTATTGATTTTCAAGAAGTTTACAAGCGGCGCTAGGCCGATATTACAAATCGCTCAAGCTCTCTCTCTCTGAAACATAAAAGGCGTGCCAAGTGGCTTACAAGATGGAATGATTCATGGCGATGTTCCAATACATTATGTCCTGTATATGGTGCTCCAGCTCCATGCAACGCCCCAAGGCTCGAGAGATAGCTTCACGCCTTAGCACGTTCGAGGGAAGCTCCGCACCCGCCGACGTTTCCTGCTTCCTGCAAGCAGACTGTGGGGTTATCAGTACATTATTATGCACTGGTGGGGAGGCTAGCTCGCCCATAATGCTATCATTACCAAACACGTTCCATTTACTCTTGTGCATCTCTATCATTCATTGTCTTTCTAATCTTGCCTTAGGATCAATTTTATGGCATATTACATAGCCTATCTCGTGTTGCCAATTTCAAGTGTCGCATGAAAATACATACATGACTTACCCATACTTACCGTCCGGCCTTCCCTGTTCAATGTAAACCCAGTTAGTCAACAATTTATATATTTCAACTTAACATGATTTACGTAAACATTTTAGTGCCAAGGGCGTGTTCCTGCCTTAGATTTTAACGCGTTGTAGGCACGTTATCTACACTTGCATGAATTTCTCATTATCATTTAGTGTGTCACATTTCAAGCATATTCATAAGGTACTTCATTTTGTTAACTTAGACTACTTTGATTTCAATGCAAGGACTTGCACGTGGATCGCCACCAGCAAAGCCCACTTAACTCTATATGCACCGGTCGCTGGCACCACAAGCCATTTTGGACATCCAAGCCGTGGTATTTCTCAACTAGCGTAGGGTGAGGACTGGCACACACCCCGTTAGTCTCTTGAAATACTCCTGCACTTACGTCCCCGGGTGGCCGAGTCCGCACCCAGGCAGCCCGTAAGCCCCTTTTTGATTCCGCCTAGGCCGGCATATCCCTCCTTTGATCATGCCGCGGAATCCCTTTTTCCTTACGGTCACAGCATACGCCACCCCTCGCTCGTGCCATTTGTACGACCATTTCGTATTTTATTTTATCTTCACAGGCTAACCCTTAGCCACAATGCGTTATCGACCAGGTTGGCGTCCGTGCAGCGCGGGTAGCGAGCCCCGTTGCACGTACCCATGTAAGCCTTGTATCGATTCTTCATCAGGTCGTGCCATTTGTCCACGACCATTTTTGGATTTATCTTGACGGGCCAATGTAAGCCTTGCATCGATTTTTCATCAGGTCGATGCCAACTCTTCGGGTCGACGGCTCGTTTGAGTCGTTGCACTTACCGTTTGAATCGGCGTTCCGCTAAGGCGGAGCGGGGCATTACATTTTTAAAGTCATAACCCATCTTATGGATGATGTCTTTTGATTGTTGACTATAACGACGGAGTTGTAGATGTCCTGTATCGTTAAGCTTGCTATCATCCGTATAGCTGAATTTTTGTTCTGGTCCTTTACTAAAAAGTATTGAACTTTCGCCTTTTTTTCGAGCAGGGACAATACGGTAAGAGTCATCTGGATCTTCAAATAACTTCTGTCTGAAGAGATTGTACAACTCCCATTGTAAATGATTTGAAGCTATCTAACATATCCAAATAGCATTTAGTATGATAAATAACATCAGTATACTGGAAAGTAGATGCTTTTTCATTAATTTGTACATCTGTATTTACAGCAGGACCTTTAGCCTTAGCAGGCTTAGTCAGACTGATTACAAGAGGGGGAGAAGAAGAACGTGTATGAAGCTTGTTACGACGAAGGTCAATAACAAGTGGCTCAGAAGAGGTGAGCTCCCTTTTATCTTGATCGCCATCAACTGATTCTTTCTGAACTGGCAAGTGAATAGCCAATGGTTTAGAGGACTGAGGATTGGAAACACGTCCTTTAACAGGTATGATGAGTGTCATTGGGCACTGCTTTTTGGTCTTCTTCAGTATCCATGGCCAATACCACTTTCATAAATTCCTCCTTATACATACGAGCGTCATTGTAATATGCTTTGACACCCTTGAAAGGATAAAGGTCTGCAACTTCTTTGTGAACTTCTCCTTTGTCATCGACATATTTAAAGTATTGATGAAGGGTTGATGGAACAACATTATGTTCATGGAGGAATGGTCTTCCCAGAAGAGCGTTGTAAGAACAACCATGATTATCGATGATATAGAAGGTTACCTTTGTGCGAAGATTGCTATTTGGAGTTTTAAGCGAATCTTACCCAAAGGTTCACTCCTTCCTTGGTTGAATCCCAAGATAGTGGTGATTGTGCTTGAAAGACTATGCACTGGTATCTTCAATGCGTCTAGCATCGTCTTTGGCATGATGCTGAGTGCAGACCCTGGATCTATCAGGATACGATCGACTTTCATTGAATCGACATACCCTGTATAGTAGAGAGGACGATCATGTCTATTATCTTCCAGTAGCATATCATCCTGAGTAAAAGTGATGTTTGGAATCAACTCCAGGGCACTATGACAATGACGACAAGAGACCGGTTCGGCTTCCGCTTTTTGAGAAGAGTTAGGTAAGTTTCAGCCTGCATCAGGGCCTCACTTAAAGTTTCTCGAAGATTGATAGCCTAGCCGGTGTATTGGCTAGTTGAGCTATATCAAAGTTGTATGGCTTTTCAAGTCCTGTAGGAGATGATTTTTTCAAGGGTTTGTCAAAACGGACCTGTTGCTTGCCTTTGTCAACAACTACCGGCTTGGGAGGAATAGGCACTACAACTGGTGAGGATGTGGAAGGGATCTCTTCCATGGAAGCAGGTTGTGCTGGAGCAGGTTCAGAAGAAGAGGTAAGGTCCTCCTGAGTTTCAGAATAATCTTTCAAATAGACTTTCCCTGATCTGGTGCCTAGCAAAATTTCTTCGTCAATTATGGGGTCAAAAGTCACCATGTTGCAAGTCTTTGTCTTGCCTTTAGAACGACCTTTCTTCTTGGAGGAAGAGGGCACTTCGAATTCGGAGCAAGATCGGGATAGATCCACATAATTTCCGTTATCAAGAGACAAGGGGACAAGACCTTCATTTGGTGGAAGCGGGAGATTCTCAATCTCAAGAGTAGCTTTGGGAATAGGAATGACACCGTGCATACCATCTGTGAAGGAAAAGTCACCAAACTGGACTGAAACCATATTCGCGGTAACAGTCTTCTCATCTTGCTGCAGAGTGACAACACCAGCATTGACAAGCTCTTGAATTTTGCCTTTGAGCACATAGCATGCTCGAGTGGGGTGTCCAATGAACCTGTGGTAGACACAATATTTAGGATGATCTGTCTTCGACTTCATCATTTCTTTGGGTCTGGGAGCTGAATCTTGTTGCTTTTGAGTAAACATTCAAAGATGCTTGCAGTGTCATTCTCGTCGAAGGAATATTACTTTCGGACGAGGTTCCCTCGGTGGAGGTGCAGAAGGAGTCGGAGTGGATGTAGGCGGAGCCACATTGACAGCCAAAGATTCTTTATTCTTGTTCAAATTGATGTTCAAAGTCTCTTTTGCTTTGCGGTTATTCTGGCGGTTGCCACACCTGATGTCTGGTGTTCATCTCGATCGAGGTTAGACATCTGTACCCCCAATTGTTTGAACTTCTCGCACTTACTTTCGCAGCTTTGGCGTCGACAATGAATGAAGCCAATCTTGGAACTGGGTAGATCCTATCCACATACTGATGATAGACAAAAGATTTGCCTTACAAGTATCAATAGACAGCAGCTGGAGTTCCGGAGGCATCTTCAAGGCTTTACGGCGGAACCGTTCGATGAAACTCTCAGCAGTTTCATTATGTTTCTGTTTGATTTTGTTAAGAGCCGACATAGTCATGTCATTGAATCCTTCATAGAATCATTCCAGAAAGATTTGCTTAAGACCTGAGAAGGAAGTGATACAACCATCGGGCAAACTTCTGTACCAGTCATATGCTACGCCGGCTAAACAACCGACGAACACTCTGGTAAAAAGAGCGTCATTTGGCTGGAGTTGAATGGTCATTACCTCAAAATGATTGATGTATTGACTAGAAGAAGTACTGCCATCGAATAAAGAGATCGTTGGGATCTTGTACTTCGGTGGGAACGGGACTTCTTTCCATTCAACTGGATAGGGCTGCTTGATCCCCAATCTTTGCAAGTTGTCTTTTTCTTTGAAAGCTTCGAACTGGGTTCGCAAGAGTTTGACAGCTTCATTGGCATCTTTAAACGATGAAGAAGGAGCAGTTGAGTTAGAGTGGTAGGAGGAAGAACAGCATTGTAAGCACTACCCCAGCTCCCGACTGACTAGGTGTAGTTTGAACTTGTACTTGTACAGGAGGCATTTGAGGAGACACTACCCCCAGTCCAGTATTGGTAGGTACTGAAGATGCTATGATCTCTGGATTTACAGCAGTATGTACAGTGGTGTGTGTGACATATTGTGCCACTATAATAGAATGCATACTAGCAACCATTTCAGCCATGGTTTTTAGCTTGTCTTCAAGTGCAGTGATTCGTTGTTCCTGATTTGTAGAAGTTGAAGCATCTGGATCTTCATTGACAATATAAGCTGTCACTTCTCTTGGTACAGTGGAAGACACTGTCTGTTCAGAGCTTTCGCTGTATGCGTCAGTCAGTCGGAGAAAGAGTCGTCTCCTGACTGAGAAGTAGGAAGATTCTTTGACCGATTGTATCTCGGCTTCGAGAACAGGTATGTCGAAACACTCCTTCAGAAGATTCTTGGAGTAATTCTAAATATCGTTGACTTGGTTTACAAGGTTTGCCATGCTTAGAGCACTTTCTACCCCAGTGTCTCGGGAAGTCATGTTGATAGAAGCATACAAGACTTTATCTTCTTCTGACATAGCTTCAGATTTAAACAAATCAAGCGATCGAAGACAGATCGTTTTATTGTTTGACAACAACATTGGATGATTACTTTGTGGTTGCATGATGATCAGAGGGTTGAACTGAAGTGTTGAAACATTGTCTCATTTTTGTCTGAGATGCTCGGAGATCGGGAACAACAGCAGGACTAGAAAAACTCTGAGGATCTGTTCTTTGACAATATTCGGAACATGATTTCGATTCTTTCAAATGTTCAGTCCCTGAGTATACAGGGAAGTGCTCACTTCATTGGCATAATGTCGGGATTTTTAACCCGGAGATTTATTTTTGATGATGTTTGGTCTTCGGCATTGGCTGTTTGCGTTTTACCGAAGTGGGTTTGTTAAATAAGTTCTAATCAGCAAATTCACCCCAGGGTTTCTGTTTGAGACACCACAGCATGTCCGTATCGGAAATCGTTGAGGGGGAGGTCCGGAATTCTGCTACGGGGTAGCAGAATACCTCTTTGATCAGTACAAGTTCTCTTGTATAAAGGAAAGAAAGAATCCTGTGTTGAAAGAGTTCTAGTACTGATTGGTGCCGAGGCATGTTCAGATTGATCTTCTTCGGTAAAAACTGAAGAAGATTGAGAAAAGACCAAAGGGCCTTTTCCTTTGTTTTGTGAAGAAGGGTTAGCTAAAGAGCGTTTCCCTCTATTGTCTTCCAAGTCATTGGACAAGGAAGTTTGAGAAAAGACCAATGGGCCTTTTCTTTTATTTTGAAGAGGAAGAGGAATAGCCAAAGGACTACCCCCAGTAGATTGTACAGGAGCAACATTGTGTTTAGGAATAGGAGCAGAGCCTTTCCCCTTGTTATGGGAGGAAGAAATTTAGCCAAAAGGCTATCATTCTTGGATTGCGCAGGAACAGTTTGCGCATGAATGGATGGCGCACTGGTTTTGGTCACAGAAACTGTGGTTTGCGCATCAGGAGTTCTTGCTATAGAGTGCTTAGGATGGACTCTGGATGCTGGAGCATTGGTTTGTACAGACATATTGGCAGCCAATTGCGCCAGGGGCATAGGAGTTTTGTACTTGGCTAAGGCAACATATGAAGTTTTCTGTGTACTGGCAATAGCAGATTGCACAGCAGTAGCAGAGATAGATTGTGCAGCAACCTTGATAACAGAAGCTTTGGACTGTGCAGCAGTCTTGCTGGCAGACTGCGCAGAAGTCATGCTGGCAGCATCAATAGACTGTGCAGCAGTCTTTGGGACCCACACCGGGCGCACTTTGCTTGTGGCAGCAGTGGTTGTAGTACGGGGAGTGGTCTTGAAATTGATCATAGACTCGTAGGCTGTCTGGTTGATCTTCACAACCAGTGTCTTCTGCGTCTTTCCGATAGACGCTACGTCACATTGAGTTGTCACTTCCTCATCGGAGGAGAAAGTCGTCCCCAGCAGAGTCGCCATTTTTTTGCAAAAACAAAAGTTGAAGAACTTTATTGATACAAACTTTGTAAAAGTTTACAATTTGAATTCTGGGAATGGTACAACTTTAGGAATCCAATCTAGATGACGATTGCTTTATCTCTTGGACGATGTGAACTCTGAAGACGAAGCCTCTGAAGTTGAAGACAACTCTGGAATTGAAGACAAAAGGCCTCGGAAGTTGAAGGCAAAAGCCTCGGAAGAATGCAGCAGCACTTGGGCAAGAACTCCTGAACTCTCTGAACTTTGAAGTCTGATCTCTGATTATTGATCTCCCTTGAATGGAGACTTGAAACTCTATTTATAGAGTCCTGAGAAATAACTAACTTTTAGTTATTCTGGACTACGCATGATGGATTGCGCAACAATGGACTGCGCAGACAGTTACTGGATCATGGGCCAACTGTCTTGGACACATGGCATCATTTGATTGAAATGCGCATGATCGTGCATAGACAGTTGCCACGAAATGAGCAATTGATGGCATGAATGCCACGTGTATTTTGTCATTTGTGTTGATAGAACGCGCACACTGAATTGCGCTGATTTTGGATTGCGCAGACTTGGACTGCGCATAAAATGGATTGCGCCAACATAAATTGCGCCAACATGGATTGCACTGCCAGCTGTCCTCGAGCGCCGTGCTGTACGATTAAACGAACGGTTGCCTCGTTTCCGTGCTGTCAGCTGTCAGAAGATTTGATTTGTGTCAGGTAATGATGATGATCTGCCACGTCAGCCTGCGCGCTTGGAAGTGTACGTAATCTAGCGTGCACAATCTGAAGGATGCGCAAACTGATGTCTGCACAGTTCATCTGAGAGTTGTATTTCTTGATTTTTGACTTTGTTGATGTATACAACTTGATTTTTTAGGACCTACAAGCCCGTAGGCAGACAGTAAGTAAGTGCAATCGAACTAAACAGGTGCTCGTCCGCTAAACGCCTCAAAAGAATATTTTTACAATAGAGTGGGAGAGCCAAAAATAACCCACTCGTTGCCCTGGTTACGCCTGGTGGTCACCATCGGGCTGGAAAGTTGGTAGATCCTCTGGAGCTGCTCCGAAATCTGGCCATACAAAACCAGCTGGGTCAGATCTCAGAAAGAGCAAGTGCCACAAAGGAAGCTTCACTTAGGAACTAAAACCAGTAATTATCATAGAAATAATATATAGTAAAACTGGAGAAAATTAACATCACGAGGATATACGGTGAGATAACCATGGGACCATTCAGATATCCAGGTTACAATCCTTAAACCAAACAAGGACCGGGATTGTAACCCTTCGTCTGAACCGAACTTGGTTTCTCCCATTTATCAGCAAGATAATATAAAAAAATCAGGACATGTGACAATCTTGTGCAGGATCAAGACTTGACAGATTATTCCTCATTCAATCAATCACGGCCAAGCAATGACTACGACTTGATACTTTAACTAACTAGGATTATCACAGGCCTAGTTACTAGCAAGATGCAGTGAGATTTTCCACAGCCACAAGCCCTGCAGACCATCCAGGTTACCCAGGTCGAAAGATTAGGGTTGAATTCAGGTGGGTACATCGTCCAGGAAACGCATGTACCCTTAGGTAGCTTGAAGGATGCAACACATGACAGTGTGCTGGAAATGTGTCCTACTCGACGGCAGGCTACAGATCCCAGACGCGCCCAAGTAACGGAATTGCCTGTAGCTGGGAGATCTCTTTATGACTAATATATTAATCTAGTTATTAGCCTTAGTCCATTTCAGTAGGTACTTCTGACCGTGGTACTCAGGAGTTCCCTCCTAGACATGATGCAAGACAGGACTGGATTATTTGTACAAGCACAATCGCCCACGGTGTCCGGGTTAATTATACAAGTCACGTCATGTCAGGTAGCCGTCGTAACAGCTTATCAAGATATATCATGTCAGGTTATCATGTCAAGTGTACTGGTCAGGAGTGCGCCACGACGGGCCACTATCAGGTCATGTCATGTTCACTTGTCAGGAGTGCACCACGACGGGTCACTTTCGTGTTCAGGTACATGTGCAGGACATCATAGTACAAGCATTCAGTCAGGAGACCTAAGTTGATTTAGGGTTACAGGACATTAACAGTAACAATCAAGTAATAATAATAACTAGTCATTAAAGCAAGGTACAAGGAGGGGCATGCGGCTCAGGGTCCAAAGCCCATGCGGTTCAGGGAGAAGGAGGCATATGCGGCTAGCGGGAAGAGAGGAGCATATACAGCTGAAGGGGGAAGGGTTCATGCGGCTGAGAGCAAGTTACATGCGGCTCAAGAAGCTAAGCCTCATACGGCAAGCGGGAAGCAGGTCTATGCGGCTAGCAGAAAGCAGTTCTCATGCGGCCAGCGGGAAGCAGTTCTCATGCAGCCAGCGGGAAGCAAGGCCTATGCGGCTCAAGAGGAGCAGAGTATTATGCGGCTGGGGTCGAGCAAGTTCCATGCGGATCACAGAGAGTGGGCCCATATGCGGCTGGAAGAACAAGAGTCTCATGCGGCTGATGGAAAGAATCCATGCGGTCAGGATGAGACTCAGCTTATGCGGCCGAGAGAGGAAGTAGGCTTATGCGGCTAGATGAGTTCGGCCCTCATGCGGCAAGTGGACATGCGACTGCAGAAGCAAGAGCGCATGCGACCGAGTGGGGAGGGGGATCCATGCGGCTGAATAGGAATACTTGTCGCACGAACTTTTCATGCGGTCAAGTCTAGGCAATAGAGCATGCGTCTAGAATAGTGAGCATAAGCGGCTGGAAAGACTTGTCGCATGAATGTTCATGCGGTCAAGTGCTGCCATGCGGCTCGGACTGTGCTTCTTCTCCAAATTTCTGAGAAGAAGTACACCATGAAGCCACGGCTTCCAAGCTGCAAAAAACCTTTATCCGGGGTCCAAATCTGAACTTCCTTAGGTCAAAATAGGGTAAAACAAAATTCTCTACAATATGGAACCATCAAAACTCAGAAATAACAAGATTAAGTAGATCAAAACCCAAGAATTTCGAAAATAAAGTAAACTTAGATCTACAAGAATCTAGCCATGGAAAGTAAAATGCCAAGTACTAAAGTGTGTAGAATGCTGTAAAGAAGATATGGAATAATAAAATTAGAGTTCCTCCATGAAGCAAGTTGCACTTGCCTAGACCTCTCTCTCCTCTGGTAGGTGAAGAAGTAAATGGAAGAAGAAGAAGAGGTTAATGAAGAGAGAAGAAATAAGTGGGGGTTAATAAATGGGGATGGTGGTGGTAGGTAGGGGTTCACTCTTTGGTCCATGATGAACCAAGGCAACCCCAACCAAACCAAGCCAACCCGAACCAAGAATAAACCAAGCCATGATGAAAACTAAGCAAGGAATCACAAAATACGTACACGTATTCCAAAATACGTAATACGAACCACAGGCATTACAATTCATTAGAGCTGACCCAGGATTACGTCGACAGATATAGGAATACTCTCTTAACCTACATGATGAGATTCGTCGAGCTTATTTAAATCTGAAGCCATATCAACCTATATTTTCAGAATATCCATTGAATAAAAATTTAAACATCCTCGGAGATTTGAATCTACTTGGTACGAGCATTAAATCCTCAAGTTGCATTAAAGTCCTTCAGAATCAAGGATATATGTAGATTAGTTGAAAAGTTTTATCCCCAAGACCTTACAACTGATGAAAGAATGCAATTGAAGATGGAGTTGTCACATTACGAGCATAATGTAGTCAAAGGGTCCGTTTACAAAAGTCTTTCAACCACTTCTAAGTTGTGTAAGTGGTTGGTAAAGACTAATAAATCTGCTACATATGACCTTGTTTTTAGAGTGATTATTCTTGTGCTTACTCTTACAGTTTCCACCGCCACTACAGAACGATCATTCTCAGCCATGAACACCGTCAAAACTAGTCTTCGGAGCAAAATGGAGGATGATTTTCTCTCAGACGCATTGATGGTATATGTTGAAAGGAAAATCGCTAAAATGTGAGCAGAGAAAAAAAATCATTAAAGACTTCAAAAATTTAAAAAAACGTCGAGTTCTATTTAAGTAGAGATTTGTAGTTGACTAGTTATCGTTTATTTTGAATATCTTTTATGAATAATTTTTTCTTTTTTTTATCACTTTGGAAATATTGACTTTACTTTTTTTTTACTCATTCTTGTTCGAGTTCAATTAATTTTTTTATATACAATTAGCACAGTCCCGCCAGAATTTAAATCTTGGCTCCGTCCTTGAGCCATTGCGGGTTCACCCAGTCCATTCATATTTGTTTACTTTAGACTCGAACTAATACATAATTGAAATTTAATGGGTCAAATTTGGGTCCAATTAATTGATGTGTTAAGATTCGACTGGACAAGTGTTTATGGTAAAACCTCACCAAACCTATTTATTAGACCTGGCCCTTAAATAACCAGCCCAAAAAATTTAAATTAATTATTAACTACAAATACTGTATTGTATCATATTTATGTACGTTTTAATTTTTTTTGAGTAGGCATTATATGTAGTACCGATCGGGGGCCGTTGAACCAATCAATAATGCCGACTGGATTGACTTAATACCCATTTGTTGGTTTGTTTCTTGTAAGATCTCTCTCTCTCTCTCTCTCTCTATATATATATATATATATATATATATATATATATATATATTCTCTCTCTCTCTCTCTCTCTCTCTCTCTCTCTCTCTCTCTCTCTCTCTATATATATATATATATATATATATATATTATATATATATATATATATCACGTTCGTTCCCGGATTTCGTATTATGGATTTTTGGCATTTAAATTTTTTCTCGTAGACTGAAATTTATATTATGTTTAGTATTTTGTTATCAAATCTTTTGTATATTGGGTTTTTGTGGTTGAGATGGAGAGTGGGGGCATGAATCCACTGGCTCGCATACATCCAATGGTTCTCATTTACCTCTTCCCTCTTTATAAGCCTCCTCTCTCTTTCACTGTCCTCATTCATTCATTTCTCTCTTCTTTCTCTCTCTCAACCAAACTTAGGCAAGTACATATTGTCCAAATGGAGAAACTATGATTTTCGATTTCTTTATATTTCTTACATATTTTAGTCTATATTATGTACATTTGTATTCTCTACATTTTTAGTACTAACATTTTCAAATTTGGTGAATATTTTAGAGTAGATCTAAGTTTCAAAATTAGGATTTTATGAATATTCGTGGAAATTATCTCTTAAAATATATTTCTGAAAATAATTCTTCTATGTTGTAGCAAATTCAAGTTCGTGTAGTTTTGGCTTTTGAATCACTGGATTTCGAGTTATATTGAAGGTTTTATGACTAAAACAATTTACTAAAATTTTATGTTCTTCGAACCTGTTGTGTTCGGGAAGATGAACAGTTCCTTGCAAATATTATGTTATGCATAATAATGGTATATGGCAAGAATAGGCCACACGACAATTTTTTTTGCCACGTAGTGATTTCTACATAGTGCGCACATAATGATTTTGCATAGTGCGTGCATAGTGATTTACGCATAGTGTCGCATAGTACTTTTGCATAGTCCATGTATAGTGATTTCTGTATAGTGTCACATAGTAATTCTGTACGTATCGCATAGTGATTTTTTATAGTGATGCATAGTGCTTTTGCATAGTGCATGCATAGTAGTTTCTGCATAGTACCGTATAGTATTTTTGTATAGTGCGCACGTAGTGATTTTTGTATAGTATCCAATAGTGATTTTCTACATAGTATCGCATAGTGATTTTTGTATAGTGTCGCATAGTGATTTCTGTATAGTGTCGCATAGTGATTTATACATAGTGCTGCATAGTGCGAACATAGTGATTTTCTGCATAATGCCACATAGTGATTTCTACACGGTGCCGCATAGTGCTTCTATATAGTGGTGCATAGTATTTTCGCATAGTGTTTTTGTTTGTTTTTGATAATTCTTCAACTATTTTGATTCTTTATCATAATGTAGTAATTTTGATAGTTTTAGAGTGTTGTATTCTTCACACATATTCTTGACACGGGTTCATATATTTTACGACAACGTGGATTGTCTTCGTGTGTTAATCTATTGCATCTTGGCATTTGGTCAATCGAATGTGAGTATTGTCCAATGTATCGCGTGTCATAAAATACGATAAGTTCGCCAATGATAACTCGTGAATAACTCGTACTCATGGTTCGTCATTGTAGGTCGATTCTCTAATATCCACGACTTGAGAATCGAGAAGGAAATATCACGCCCCAGAACCAGAATACCGGAGAGCGGGGGCAGACATAGCCAGCTACGCAATCCCAAAGTACGTTTACTCTGAAATCACGTATAAGCTGTCAAGACGTGGGGGTTACTCTACATGCCATCAGTCAATCCTAAGGTTTAACAATCATAGGTATCTCAATCACAGGCAATTATACAAGAGCAAGGAGTACGATTCATACATACAATAGTAAGGCATCCCGAAGCATATATACATGGCTGATCATGAAGCCAGTACCACAAAACTGATGACTAGCTAGGGCATTAGTCGTACATGATAAGGACTAGCTATAATCTAGAATACACATATCACGTTTATGCCCGTAGGCTACAATATCAAGGAAAATACCAAAACACGAGCTAAACACGTGCTCGGGGCTAAACGTTACAAGATGAGAATTTGCATATCAGTGGGAGGATGAAGAAGCAACCCACTGAGGCACTCTGGTGCTCCGGCTGGTCACTGTCGAGTAGATGGTGCGGTAGATCCTTCGGGCTCTTCTATTAGAACCTGGCCATGCAAAACCAGTGGGGTCAGACCCCAAATAGCAAGTACCACAAAGGAGGCCGAACTATGAACTTAAAACCAACAATCATAGGCAATCAACGGGGAGAGAAAGCAATAAGTAAAGGAGGATCGAGATTCGTGCAGTACCAATACACTTATCCCGAATATAGGAAGACAGTAAGTAAATCATCATTTCTGGAGAACATGTTAAATAAATAGAGCTAGGCAATATACGAAGAGAGGACGACGGTACTGTTCTGGAAGCCAGGTTACAACCCTTAAACCAAACAAGGACCGGGATTGTAACCCTTCACCTAAACAGAACTTGGTCTCTGATCATTTATTGCTAGAGGTGACAATCATTAAGTGACAGTGAGAGAGTGACAATACAGAGTACAATACATTAGAGTGACAATCATCGCAATCATTATCCTGGAACAATTAGGAACTGGATCTAGACAAGACTTAGACTGGGAAGGTGATACGATGAGATAACCATGTGACTATTCAGATAACTATGTTACAACCCGTAAACCAAACATGGACCGGGGTTGTAACCCTTCGTCTGAACAGAACTTGGTTTCTCCCACCATTTATCGATAAGATAAAATAAGAAATCAGGACATGTAACAATCATGTACAAGATCAAGACAAGACTAGACAAATTGAACTCCATCCAACATTCACGGCCAAGCAATAAGTACGGCTTGATACTTTAACTAACTAGGGTTCACAAGCCTAGTTACTAACAAGATGCAGCGAGATTATTCCACAGCCACAAGCCCTGCAGACCATCCAGGTTATCCAGGCGAATATTAGTACAATAAGGGTGCAACACATGACAGTGTGTTGGAAGTGTGCCCTACTCGTTGGTAGGCTACAAATCCACAAGCGCGCCTAGGTAACTGGATTGCCTGTAGCTGGAAAATCTCTTCATGACTACTGGATTATTCTAGTTGTTAACCTTAGTCGATTTCAATGGGTACCCCTGACCGTGGTTGTCACCCTCACTTTTTTCAGTTAGGGGTAAAATGGTAATTTTCTATTTTATAATATTTTTGGGAATTTTATTTCATGAATATTATTATTTAATTATTATAGGAGTCGGGTTTGAATTTTATCGCATTCCGAGTTAATTCGGGACCCCGTGAATTTCGACTTGAGCTGTAATTAGCCTGTTAGCTAACCATGGCCCACCATACTAAACTTCTTGGTTTAGGAGTTTGGACTAGTCCCCCATGAGTAATTAAGCTTAATTATAATTTTATTTAATTTTAGCAACTTCCGAAACCAATTTTGTGTCTTAACTTAGCCTAGAAGTCTAGGGAGGGGCAAACTTGTAAATAACAAGTGCCCCAACCCTCCCATATAGGGCAGCCACCTCTCTCTCTCTTCCATTCTTTTACTTCAAATATTCTCTTCTTCTCTTCTCTCCAAGTTTCTTTCAAAAGGAAAGAAGTAATTTCCTTAGAAATCATCTCCAAAATAATCTTTCTTTCCATTTTTCTTCTATCCAACCCTTCCTCTACCCCAAGTGAAGCTTCTCCAAGCTTTTGGGAGCAAGAAGTGCAAGGTGTGTCCTAAACAATTCGTTTTATGTCGGAGCCGTGTCGGAGGATTTTGCTTTGGATCCATCTCCCGATAGGTACAATCTATCCTCTAATCTATTCTTTTCATCATGTAAACTAGATTGGACCCCGTAGGATTGATCCCCATGGTTGTGTCTCCATTTCGTGTCCATTTGGAGATTTATAGATGTATCCTATGTGTAGGATCGTGTCCTAGTGGGAAAATCCCTATTTGGACACTTGTATTTAATATTTATATTGTGTAAATGATTATTTAGAGTTTTAATCTCAGATTTTATGTTATTTAGAGATGGGGGATGAGGGTTCGGCCAAGAGAGATTAGATTTGAAGTTAGATTGGTGTTGTGTTAGTGGAATGATAGTTGGTATATGTGTGTTGGTTTAGAGAGGGGTAGAGAGTGTGAGAGAGTGAGAGTTAGAGAGGGAGTGAGTGGTGTAAGAGAGAGGTGATGAAGGGGGGAACCACCTGCTATTGGCAGCAGTGGACAGCCCCATAGCCTCCCATTCCTGTTAACACAGTCCCCATTAGCACCCCAAAAACCAGTCCTAAAACACCCCATTGACAGTCTCATATGGCTGTCCCTTTGACAGCCATTTGGCCCTCCTTAACCATCCCCAAAACAGCCCCCATGGCTGTCCCTTACCTGTCCATTTGCCCCTCCATTTCAGCCCCTATATAGCAGCCTATAGCTGTCCCAAATCAGTCCTAATTAACCCACAAATCAGTCCCACTTTTCAGCCATAACAGCCCCCTATATCACAGCCATTTCAGCCTCCATTTCACCCATTTGGCAGCCCCAAAATAGCCCACAAATCACCCTATATTTCAGCCATATATAAGCCTCTATTTCACCATACATTCAGCCATATATACCCTATAAATCAGCCCACAAATTAGCCTATTTAACCCCCTCCCCTTTACCTATACATATATATATATAGATATATATATATATATATGTAATATGGTTAGAATTGTAGAGAAGAGTAGAAGAAGATTATGGAATGAGAAGTTAGAAAAGAATTTGAGGTTGGGAGGAAAGATTAAAAGAAGTTGGAAGAATAGGAAAAAGGCTAGAATAGAAAAAGGAAAAAACCGAGTTAGAGGGCGAAACGGAGCTCGGAGTATCCGATTGAGTTGAAACTTGGCGTGGGGCATGAATACGTGATTTAGATTTTGCGGGTAGGCTTCCGGGTGGAATTCAGGGTTAGGGCGCCCGTATCGCGTCGTATCGGTACGTATCTTGAAATATTCAAGATTTTGACAACGGGCCGTATCATGGACCGAATGTCCACGTTACCTACGTATTTTGGTAGTATTATATGTATAGGTTAGTACCTTACTATCCTAGGGAGATCGGGTCAAAATATCAAGCGTAGGTAGGCTAACTGGATAGTTGCCGAAGCTAGAATTTTACCCCTTTTAAGGGTAAAATAGGATATTGGCCTACGGCCAAGATATGAGTTTCGAAGTCCACGATGGACTTAGATATGGGTTGTAGAGGTTGGTAATAGTTAAAAATAGTCGCCTAGACCTAGTCTTGGCCCCGATTGACCACGGTTGACTTTTTGGACCAAAAGTCAACTATGGGTCAACGCTTTACCCAAATTAGTCCCAATTTCCATTAGACTTGTGTAGTTGACCAAAAGTCAACTATTAGTCACCATTGACCTAGGGTTGACCAGGGTTGACCTAGAGTTGACCAGAGTTGACCAGTTGACCAAAAGTCAACTGTAGGCCAACTCTTGATCCCGTTTGACTTTCTTCGACTTGATTTGACCCGTGATGACTGGTATGACCTAGGATTGACTTGGTTAGGCTTAGATTGACTTGATATAACTTGATTTGACCTAGATTGACTTGACAGGACTTAGTGTGACTCAGTGAGACCTAGTTTGACCTAGATTGCATATCATTCATTGTAAATCATTCCTAAACTTGTTTAAACCTAAATTAACTTACAATATCTCATATTTAGGTCTTCTGATACCGCTCTAAGCATTGATATACCATACAGCTCAGGACAACAGACGAGTATATTCACTGATAGTTTTCATTGTCTTGATATCTGCTATATCCGATTCAGTTGTAGTGTCTTACTTGATTCCTAACACGATGGTTCACGGACTAGTATATGTCGGATCCTGTCATGAGATGTTTTCCCAGGTTACTTGGTATATTGGTACATGACTCGACTTGTTACTTGTACTTGTATAGACATGGACTTGGGAGTGGGCTGATCACCTGCTTTTGAATCCCGTGTCATGACGTGTTATGTCCGGATCCTTTATACTATTCGGGGATGGGGAGTTATTAGTGGTTGTGTGATCAAATTCCCACATTGTTCTACTGTATACATTGTTCATAGCTATACCCTCGCCTCACGACGGGTAAAGCCTGACCCTACATCGTTCATAGCTTTCCATGGTGACCGGCCTTATCGTTCTATTGTACTCATTGTTCATAGCCGGTCGGATGGAAAGCCTGATCATGTTTCCCAAGCCGATCACATAACGCTCTAATAATTCAAATCACATTTTATATTTACTTTATCTTATCGTATATCCTGCTCTGTTCTACATTCAGTATTTTCTTACCATGCCATGATATACAGTTACTCACATGCTCTACTTGCTTTTACATTGTACCTTGATTGGAGACTAAGTTCTGCTCGGGAGAAGAGTTACAACCCCGGTCCTTGTTTGGTTTAAGGGTTGTAACTCGGCTTCCGAACGGTTCCCAAGTTTTCATATATCTTTGTCTTGTAGTTCATTATACTGTCTCTTATAGAATTTGTCAATTCACATGGAACTGCTGTTAGTGTTTGTACTTGCTCATTTTCCTGACAGGATACCGTTATGATATATTACAGATGACTCTGAGGCGGACTGCTCGACCTATTGTGGGCTCGAGTCAGATGGAGTAGCCTTAGATCGTGGCCTTATAGTAGAGCCACTAGATTTTGTACTTCCAGAGTAGTGTAGGTTAGCTAGGTTTGTCTGGACTACGATCCAGCTAGCTTATCAGACTGTAGTTCTATATTCTATTTTGATACCCTGTGATGTATATATCTGGGCTTGTATTGGACTCTGCACTTATCTACTCTTTCATCTATCATATGTCTTTCCTCTGAGCTATCTACCTTAGTTTTATTCTGTGATTGAGACTGTATTGTTATGTCACCTCCATTCGGAGAGTATACTGTACAGGTACATTTTAACTGTTAGTCGTAGGCATTTACAGACCCTATATACAGCGTTCTACCGCCGATACTGTGGCGTAGGCTGGACGTAACCACGTGCTCGTGCCCCTCTTCAGGGTGCGGATCGTGGTACTCAGGGGTCCCCGTCCTAGACATAATGCAAGACAAGATGGGTTCATTTGTACAAGCACAATCGTCCACGGTGTCCAGGCCATTCAATTTGTCATGTCATGTTAGCCGTCGCAACAATATTTCAAGAAATATCATGTCAGGTTCATCATGTCAGCAGTGCGCCACGGCGGACCACTATCATGTCATGTTACTTGTTTATGGTTGCTGGTTACAGGTTAGAGTGCATCATGATAGGTCACCATCGTGTCAAGCAATTTCATTCATTAAAGAAATAGCAAGCTATTAAGTAGGGTCGTCGCAATTTAGGCCAAGAATAGAAAATGTACAGTACAATCAGGAGCTCAATCAAATAAAAAAAAGAAACTTGCTTAATATTATATATATATATTATATTCTTGAAGCCAAGGAAAAACTTTACAACTTTCATGTTGGGAGTGGAAAGAAATTCTGACCATAATTCAGGCAAATAAAACATTAAACAATCAAGTGGGACCTCATGCGGCCCAAAAGTGGAAGAACATACATGCGGCCAAAGAGAGTGGGAGGCCACCCATGCGGTCAGCAAGAAGCTTATGCGGCCAGAAAATAACATAAGGGGCCATGCGGCCAGCAAGAAATATTCATGCAATCAGAAAAGACAAAGAGAGTGGGACCCGCAATAAATGCAAGCATCCACTCAAGCAAAAGAAAATGGTACGTGGCCACTCAAGTACAGAGGCCATGTGGCCTAAATTATACTTTCTAGCCAAGTGGGACCCAACAATCAATGTAGCAAGGAAGAAAGTTCACGTGAACCATTTAATTAATGATCCACGTGAAGCAATAATTACATGTATATAATAAGCTATGCCATTGGAAGGGGCCATGCGGCCAACTAAAATGGCTAAAGCCATATGCATGCGGCCAAGAATTTATGGCCATGCAAAATGTCTAAAGGCCATACGGTCAGCATGTGTGCTGATGGCCTATGCGGCCATCAAACAATGCATGCGGCTCAAGTTGTAGGCCATGCGGCCATAGTGCAAAAGCCAAATGTTAATACATCTAAAGCTAAAGCATTAAAAACTAATGCATAGGCTTCCATGCGGCCATAGTGCAAAAGCTACTGCTAAATGCCTTAAGCATTAAATGCTAATGCCTAAAGCATTAATGCCATGCATTAATAACTAATCATTACAAAAGACACTTGCCATCACATGTATTTAAACGATGCATTTAAGAATACATGCATGCATGAACAATGCATTTAAACTCAGTAAGCTTATGCGGCTAATGCCACCATATGCGGCTAGTACTAAATATAATGCATTAATGTTGCTTTAAACTCATGAAGTATATGCGGCTGACTGCATTCCGTGCATTATCTGCCTTAAAATGTAAATGGCATGCGGCTGAGTGCATTCTAACATGCATTAAAATAAAATGCCTATGCGGCTAAGCAAAATACAAGCTTGTCTTTAGCAAGCTAAGAAAGCTAGGGAGTCACATGCGGCTATAGCAAAATTTAAATAAGTGCATGCAAAAGATAAGTGCTGCAATGAAGCTGCATGGCCATGCGGCCAGGAAATGCAAATTTTTGCATCCCACATAGAACATGTCCATAAAAAATACCGTGGCCTCCATGCTCCACCAAACAATAATAGGAATCCAAATCCAAACTTCCACTGGTCAAATTTGGGTAAAAAGAAACTTTCTACAACATGGAACCATTTGTTTACAAAAACATGCAAGTCTAACAGATCAAAACCCATGAAAACCGAAAATACCATAAAGCTAGATCTACAATAATCACTCGTAAAACCGAAAACTCCAAGTTCTAAAGGTGTTTAGAATCATGCAAGGAAGAAGATGGAACAAACAGAAATAAATTTGTTCAAGGTGGCAAGGTGTACTTGCCTCTCTCTCTAATGGCTAGGGTTTGGTGGAAAAGAAATGAATGAGGTGAATGAGGAGGGAGAGAGAAAAAGTGGTTTATATAACAAGCTCAAGCGATCTCCACCATTATTCCTCTCCACTAAATCTAAACCATACACCTCATCTCATAAAGAACCAAACTAAACCAAACCAAGTCAAAGTGGAACCGAACCAAATAAAACCAAATCCAAGTTAAACCAAGTCATGAAATCCTATACTTAGGAAATTTTGAAAATATCACGCAAATCGATAAATACGAAATACGGCTCAAATAAACACGTATTCGTATAAAATACTGATACATTGAGACGGGTCTCACAGGAAACTTGTAGGATAATTTACTAGCTAGTTAATTTCACTTAGTGCATTGGGACGGGAGGGTACTTTGTGCTACCGGTGACTCGTGTAGCTATGGGCACAAAAGTGGAGGTACAACACCGATTGGCAAAGGTCTCTAACCAAGTGTTGTTGGCACTATTGAGCATTTACTTTTCGAGTCACAAGGTGTGTCGGGTTGTCGCACAACCAGTTATATGTTTATATGTTAGTATGCCTCAATCAGTTATACGTTTCATATGTTAATTTGCCTTAATAAGTTATATGTTTGGTTGTATATGATGTGTTATTTTTTTTTTACCCGCCCTCCATGGCTACATGAGTATCTACAATGCAGGTGGTAGCAAAGATCCTCAAATTGCATATATTAGTAATTATGACTTGTGACAACCCTAGCTAGTTAACTAGTAGCAAGCCGTAGGAATGTTTGGTCGAGCTTTTTTTGGTTGCGCATTATCTTATATGCTTATGCATTATCATATGTGTCGATGGATGGCTAGAGGCTAAGTTCTACTCGAAAAAAGATCTACAACTCCAGTCCTTGTTTGGTTTGAGGGTTGTGGATCCAATTTCGAGTAGTTCCTAAGCACTATTGTCGCTCATCGGCAGTCACGCCCCAAAACCAGAATCCTAGTAAGTAGGGATGGACCAGGCCAGCTGCGTATATCAAAGTACTCCAGTACCTTAAAATATGGTCAAAGCTGTAGATGTAGGGGTCACTGCTACAAGCCAATAGTCAATCCTAGGCCACATAATCCTAGATATCTCAATCACAGGTAAGAAGTAAAGTAGAAGAGTATAATTATCGGGCATATAAGACAGTAAAGCGTCACAAACTATAATATATAGATGATCATGAAGCTAGTAATACAAAATGAAGAACTAACAAGAGTGTAAGTCATACATGATCAGCTCTAGCTGCAATCTAAAAAAATATACAATCATGTCTAAGCCCGTAGGCCAAATGTCAAGTCCAAAACACGAGCTAAACACGTGCTCGATGGCTAAACGCCACAAAAGAATATATATAGAAAATAGTGAGTAAGAGAAAGAACACCCACTAAAGCACTCTGGTGCTCCTGTGGTCACCATCTAGTGGAAGGTCCGGTAGATCCTCGGGCTCCTCAACTAGATCTGGTCAAACAAAACCAGTAGGGTCAAGACCCCAATAGCAAGTACCACAAAGGAAGACAAACTACAAACTAAAACTAGCATATAATTCATAACAACACTAAAGTAAGCAGTAAAACGAGACAATAATAGTGAAGAATGTACCACAATGTATATGAAAGAAAATTGGAAACATGTATGACAAAATAACAGTGAACATGTAAACAACTTGGGTATAGGATTGGTACACGACTGTACATACCGGTACATTGGCAGTATAACGACTTCTAGGCTTGAAAAAACTATTTGTCAATTTCTATCTGCCGTACCGGTGTACCGCTGGGATGGACCGGTACACCATCGGTATGCCAAAAAGTGTAACAACAACTTTTCGAACTAAAAGGACCCACAAACCGTTATGTCGTCGTATACACTAGTATACCAGTGGTATGCTGATTTATGTCCGAAAATAATACTAAAGGCTTTACAAGCTCCGAAAACCAAATATTGTCCCAAAGTTGCAAAAATCAGTATAACCATAAAAATACTTAGGGGTGCAACTTGGGTGGACTAAACTCAATCCGATCGGGTAAACCCGTTAATGGGTTGGATAAGGGTTGAAGATACACGGATTCGAGTTTGGACTTAGGTTAAATTTTTTGAACCCGATCACAAAACGGGTTGGGCTCGGTTCATGTGTCGGGTTACCTGAAGAACCCAAAACCCAACCTACATATTCGTACTTCTTTAATAAAAAGTTCAAATAGTAATTTTTTTCAACCAAACTCTTCAAGTTTTTATCCTAAATCTTGTTTCAGTTTCTATTTTGTAATATCAAGGCTTGATTGCTATTTGATTATGTGTTCAATATTAATTTTGTTTAAAATTATTTCAAATATTATATTAGAGCCTGATAAACCCGTCCCAACTCGAGAACAACCCGATCCTCCGGACTTGGTCTTGGGCTTCATATGTTGAACCCGATGTGAGGTCGGACTTGGGCTCAGACTAGGTTTATGATTCATCGGTTGGGCTCGGGTTGACCTCAAACCCGATCCAACCCGCCCGAGTTGCACCCCTGATACTAGAGGAAGGTCGTGCATGGTCTGTATGATAAGTCTCATGGCAATCCCGTTATCGTTCCCGATATGGAGTTTCTACTAAGTAAATATCAAGATTTCATAGGAAATCAAAACTTAGCTCAAACCAAATTCTGAAACGAGAAAATGGCCATAATCATAAGGGAAATATATTTAGTAAAACAAGTACTAGGACATACTGGACTATCAAGGCAGTAAGCAAACAAAAACCATAATAAAGTAATAATACGTCCAGTAGTTCGACAAGATGTACTTGCCTAATAAAGCTCCAAGCCTACTCCTCAACTCTACCACCAAGAGGGGTCAAGAAACCAGACTCTAAGGTCTCTGGACCAAGCTCCAAGCTCTCGAAGAAAATGAAATAGAAACGAGAAGGAATGAAGAGTGGAGAAAAAGTAAAAAGGAAAATCGAAAAGAAACATAATCGTATATATAGAGGAGGTGAATTAATCGTGACCGTCCGATCGCAATTCGCGACTCGATAGGATCAATCTCCATCCCAAAATAAAAAAAAATCAAGAAACCATTGGATAATAGAATGTATCATCACTATTCATCAAAATATCTAAACACTATTCAAGAAAATATCATGACACTATTTATGAAAATATCTCGAATCGAAAATATCTATAAAGTATAAAATCTGCCGAATGGTATACCGTCGGTACAGACCAATATGTCAATTTTGCAAAAAAGTCTAAAAATTAATTTTTCCCCCGGTTATACGGAGTCCAAGAAAATGCATAATACAGTATAAAATATGTATCCGTGTATAAATACAAATACTGTGAGACGAGTCTCACAACTCTCCCTCCTTAGAAAAATTTTCATCGAAATTCCCATAAGGCCACCGAAAACATGCAAGAAATCTAGGAAAGTATGATCTCGGGATCAAGATAGAAAACTCATAAATCATGAAATCCAGCTAGAATAATATATTAGAAATGTAAAAGCAATAAACATATCACAACAATAATCTCTTACATTCCTACATTCATACTCAAACAAAAGGTAGAGCATAGGTACACGACTAAATATACCTCACGAATCAAAAAAATAGGGTAACAGCTCGGATATCATCCTCACGCTCCCAGGTTGACTCGTCCGGTGAGTGATCCCAGGAAATACGAACTAATTGGATACTCCGGTTCTTAAGAACCTTCTTCCTTCGGTCCAAAATGGGTACATTGTAGGAACAAATCGTAAAGCACAATACTCTAGAGGGGGGTGAATAGAGTTGACAGCGAAATATGCTAATTAAAATTTGTTAGCAGCAAGATCACAGAATAATAATCACAACTAAATAATGTAAAGGCAGAGATAAGAAAGCAAACGCAAAGACAGCGATGTATACTGGTTTCCCTCTATTGAGGACTAATCCAGTCGGTAGAACTCTTGCTACCAGTTGAATCCACTATTGGCAAAATCGTAAGTTTTCTTACGAAATCTTGCAACTTCTACAACGCGAGCTTTGATACGAAGAACTCGTCCAACTTCAATTGTAAGAGGTATTCTTCAATCAAGCCTTCTGATTACAATCTCTCAGAAACTTCTAGACCGCCGCACTGGCAAATCAACTAGAGATTGTAATTGGCTTGGGATCTGAAATTTAAAGCTCAAGAAAACTCTTTGAAGACTAAAAGCTTTAGATAGAGAGAAGATTGAAAGTGAATGAGTGAGTTAAAAAGATCGAAATCCTTCTCTATTTATAGGAATTCCAAAGACAGAATTCTGGCAGAATTCGGGCAGAATTCGGACAGAACTCGATGAGAAATCTCGGTCAAATCCGCAACTGCAGGAGGACCAAGTTCCAAAGAATTCAAAAATCAAAACGGCCACTAACCGAACTCTGGCCGAGTTCTGTCAGGGTTAGGTTACGTTTTTAAAATCAGATTTTGGGATTTTTGAAAACCTTTTTGAAAACCTTTTTGAAGCTTTTGTTTAAATGAAGTTTTTCAAAACAAAGATATTTTAAAAGTATTTTGAAAATATTTTAGAATAGCCTATTTGCCAGTACGACTCGGTGTACAACGTATTCCTAGACTCAATAAAATAAAAATATTGCTCAAAAGAAACAGACTAGAACAGGCAAACATCGCTTCGGTCTTGAACTGTATAGATAGCTGTTCTTGATCATGTCCAAGAGTCCGATACATCTTAACTAGCTTCATATATCCAGACAGAGTTTGATCAATTATTAAAATCAGTTTGACCATATGACCAATGGGCCAACAATCTCTCCCATTTTGATAATTGACAAACTATGAATGATATAACATTTAAGCTTGAAATAAAATCAAAAATAGTTCATGTCCTGCATTTTCTCAAAAGAAATGTCAGATCTTTATTTTTCTCCCCCGTTGTCATTTAGCAAAATAATTGTAAAAGAGAAAAACTCCCAATCAATGCATAAATAACAAACAGTGAAGAAACACAAAAAATAATCATGATAAATGATAGAAATAGTAAAGAAAATTGAATGACTCACAGGCATGTATTTGTACTCAGCAGTTTATAATAAACAAAGAATTATATCACAGGCAGTTATTAAAGCAGAAAAAGATGCTAAGTAAATAAACTGATGTGAACCATAAACTACGAAATCCCATAAAGATGAAATGATGTCCAAAAAAACATAAAGATATCCAGTACAAGTCCTCAAAAGAAATACTGATAATAAAGTCTAGAAAGATATAAAAACTCGAAATGTCGGAGCATTTCCAAGTATACAGAAGATAATGTCTAAGTCTAAAAATCAACATATCACAACTCCTCATCATCATCATCATCAGCATGACCAGCATGTCCAGAAGGACCAGCTGCAGAGGTACCCGCGCCAGAAGGGTGAGGAGGAGCGCCAGTGTAAAACTTACCAACATAATCTCGAGGAGCACGGTCAGAACGGTACCAATCATATGTTACCGAGCTGAAAGTATGCATGAACATCCTCATCCTCACAGCGGTAACCAGAGAAAGCTGGATCTCTAGGAATGGAACCGGCAGAATGTCCAGTCTGGGCGAATCGAAGATCAGCTAAAAATTTGCAATCGCCTGATAACGGGTACTAAACCATTTAGTTTAGTCATTACGAGTCACTAAACCATTCTCATTTAGTTTATTTCGGAATACCCAACGGGTGCTAATGACCGGATGATCAATAGGCTTGGGAACAAGTCCCAAACTTGATTTCGTTCAAATTGGTTTAATTCCTCTTGCATAGCATCTATCCAAAAATTATCACTACATGCTTCATCAATAGTTTTGGGTTCTAGCTGTGAAATAAATGCAACACTAGAAACAATATCTCTACTGGATGTACGAGTACTTACACCTTTGGTAATGTCACCAATTACCAAATCCTTTGGATGATCAGCCGTAAATTTTAATCTTTTCGGCAGACTCTGAAGGTAGCTGGTTCCTGGATCTTCTCTAGGAGGATTAGCTAGTGCCGAGCTTGGTTGAGAATCAGCTGTTGTTGAGCTTGGTACAGTTGGATCTTCGTCATTGTCATCGATAGTCATTTGATTCAGTTCATCAAAAGTAACATTGATTGATTCTTCGATGATCATGGTTCGTTTGTTGAAGACTCTGTATCCTTTGCTCTTGGCCGCATAACCTAAAAATATACCTTCATCGGCCTTTTCGTCAAACTTTTCCAAATTGTCTTTTGTATTAAGAATAAAGCATTTACAACCAAATATTCTAAAATATGAAACTGAGGGAATTCTATCAAACCATAACTAAATGGAGTCTTCTTCGATTTGGGTCGAATTAGAACTCTATTGAGAACAAAACAAGCTGTATTGACCGCTTCAGCCCAAAATATTTGGGTAGACTAAACTGGTTTAACATTACTCTGGCCATTTTGGATAGAGTTCTATTCTTACGTTCCAACTCATTTTGTTGTGGAGTCCTAGGGCAGAGAACTCGTGTACAAAACGTGTGTCACAAAATTGCTCAAACTCTACATTCTCGAATTCGCCACCATAATCGCTTCTAATACGAGTGATCATGTAACCTTTTTCATTATGTACTTTTTATAAAAGGCGACAAATTCGGATAATGCATCATTCTTGCGTGTCAAGAAGTATACCCACGTGTATCTATAGTAATCATCTACAATTACAAAAGCATAAAGTTTACCTCCGAGGCTAGCAACTCTGCTAGGACCAATAAGTCCATATGAAGCAATTGTAGAGGTCTAGTAGTACATACTGCGTTTACTGACTTAATGTGGATCTGGTAGCTTTGTTCTTTTCACATTGACTGCATACCGAATCCTTTTGAATGTAATGTCTGGTAAACCACGTACTAGCTTCTTTGTGGATAATCTTGAGATTGTGTCCATATTTGCGTGACCGAGTCTCATATGCCACAGATGACTCTCATCACTTTTAGCCATTAAGCATCTACCTGAAATTAGTTTCTTCCAACAAATAGAAACATATATGTTGTCTTCCTGATACCTTCAAAGATAGTACTACCAGTTGAGCTATCAATTATACTACATTTGTCTTTGCCAAAGTTGATGCCATAACCATGATCAGCTAAATGACTTATGCTGAGTAGATTATGTTTCAACTCGGTAACCAGACAGACATCCTTAATTACAGATAGGGAGACTTACCAACATCACCGATACCAATAATATACCCTTTCAAGTTATTACCGAAGGAAACATAACATTCCTTCTTCTTCTTCGACAGTGTTGTAAATAATGTAGCGTCACCGGTCATATGCCGTGAACAACCGCTGTCAATGATCTATTTACTTTTAGCATGTGAAGGGTGTTCCACCTACAAAACAATTTGCAGATAAAACTTTTGGTACCCATTTCTTGTAGGGTCCTGAAATGTTAGCCTTTGGTATCCAAGCATAAATATTTAAATCAATAAGCTTTCTGATTCTACATGCAGGTGAAATATGACCAATGAGGCCACAATAATGACATTGTGCATGTTGAGTGTTGAAAGCTGAGTAGTGTGCATGGTTGGTAGGTTTGGGTTTTCTAGTATAGAAGAAAGCATATCTATGATCCTGTTTGGGCTTAACCTTTTGTGGTAAAGGTTTGATAGGGTTAGGTCTGACAGTATTTGGCTTGGAAATGTTCCAATTTTTTCGGTAAGTGACACGTGTTAGGGAAGGAAGCAGCAGTCTCAGGTTGTTTTCCTAACCTAATTTCCAATCTTTTGGAAGTGTCATACAACTTAGTATAATCAGAAGTGAGTGTTTCCATTCTAATTTGTGCACTTTGAAGACTTTTCTTCTCTTTAGAAAGTTCTTCTTTGAGTTGGTCAATAACTTTGTCTTTCTCTTCAGATGACTTTGGTAGTCTCGTGTAATAAGAGCTTGATAGAGGAAAGCTCACCAGACTCACTAACACTATTCTAACCTCAGCTAGTAGGTCGGTAAGTCTTCATATTTCTCCTTTGTACTCTTTGAGCACCTTCTTAGAGGTCTGATATTTGCTACGCAGTTTCCTGTAATCACTTATCAGTTCACTGAAGGCATCTCCTAGTTGCTCAAACGTGAAGTCATCATATGTATCAATTACAGGTTCAGTAGGTACCTGATTGGATGCCATAAAGCATACGTTTGCAGCGTCTTCTGATTGTTCGTCTTCTGAGTCGCTGGCTTCACTTTCATACCATATGCTGGTGTTGGCATATCTCCGAGATGTTGATCTCTTCAAGTTCCTTTTTTCATACCTGTTGCTCTTCTTGCTTGATGATGAGTTTGTAGGACAATCCTTCTTCATGTGTCCCTTCTTCTTGCAGCCATAGCAGACAGCATCATCTTGATACCAGTTGTTACTGTTGTTGTTTTCTTTGGCTCTCTTCTCATATCTCATGAATCTTTTGAATTTACTTGCTAGGAGTGCTTGATCTTCAGCATCAGATTCACTGCTTTCTGAATCACCTTCAGCAGCTTTTCTGTGCTGAGCCTTGAAAGCGATCGTCTTTTTCTTTGGTGCAGGCTCTTCAAAATCTTGTAGCTCCAGTTCATGAGTTAGTAGCTTACCCATGAGTACTTCGAGGGACATAGTTGTGAGGTCGTTCCCTTCAATGATTGCAGTAGCCTTTGGAATCCAGTTCTTGGTAAGTGCTCGCAGGAGTTTGCGAATCTTTTCATGGTTACTGTATTCTTTGCCTAGGGAGGACAAAGGATTTACAATATCCAGGAATCTTTCGAACATCTGAGTAACTGTTTCGTTGGGCTTCATCTTGAACACCTCATACTCTTGAGTAAGTCTGCTGACCTTTGATTCTTTGACTTGAGTCGTGCCTTCATGTGTGACTTCAAGTAGCTTCCACACTTTATTAGTCGTTGTGCAGATAGACACCCTGTTAAATTCAGTTCTGTCTAAAGCACAAAATAGAGCGTTAATAGCACGTGCGTCAAGACTGGCCTTTTTCTTTTCCTCCTCTGTATATCTGTTATGGGGTTTTTCAACTAGAACTCCATCAACATTTATACGAGGTGGCTTTTGATAGCCATCAATAACAATAGACCATAAATCAAAGTCAAGAGATTTCAAGAAAAAACTCATCCGTGTTTTCCAATAGGTATAATTCGTACCATCAAACAGTGGAGGTCTGTTTGTGGCCTGGCCTTCACTTGTGAATTTTACAGTTGCCATGTGTTGTGCTGTGATCTATATAACAATTAATTAAATGAATAAATAACTGCAATGTTACCTTGCTTTACCTGTAACACCCGCTTTGATACTAATTGTAGGAACGAAATCGTAAAGCACGATACTCTAGAGGGGGTGAATAGAGTTGACAGCGAAAATATGCTAATTAAAATTTGTTAGCAGTAAGATCACATAATAATAATCACAACTAAATAATGTAAAGGCAGAGATAAGAAAGCAAACGCAAAGACAGCGATGTATACTGGTTTCCCTCTGTTGAGGACTAATCCAGTCGGTAGAACTCTTGCTACCAGTTGAATCCACTATTGGCAAAACTGCAAGTTTTCTTACGAAGTCCTTGCAACTTCTACAACGCGAGCTTTGATACGAAGAACTCGTCCAACTTCAATTGTGAAGAGGTATTCTTCAATCAAGCCTTCTGATTACAATCTCTCAGAAACTTCTAGACCGTATCGCACTGGCAAATCGACTAGAGGATAGTAATTGGCTTGGGATCTGAAATTTAAAGCTCAAGAAAACTCTTTGGAAGACTAAAGCTTTAGATAGAGAGAAGATTGAAAGTGAATGAGTGAGTTAAAAATATCGAAGTCCTTCTCTATTTATAGGAATTCCAAAGACAGAATTCTGGCAGAATTCGGGCAGAATTCGGACAGAACTCGATGAGAAAATCTCGGTCAAATCCGCAACTGCAGGAGGACCAAGTTTCAGAGAATTCAAAAATCAAAACGGCCACTAACCGAACTCTGGCCGAGTTCTGTCAGGGTTAGGTTAGGTTTTTAAAATCAGATTTTGGAGATTTTTGAAAACCTTTTTGAAAACCTTTTTGAAGCTTTTGTTTAAATGAATGTTTTTCAAAACAAAGGACATTTTAAAAGTATTTTGAAAATATTTTAGAATAGCCTATTTGTCAGTACAACTCGGTGTACAACGTATTCCTAGACTCAATAAAATGAAAAATACATTGCTCAAAAGAAATACAGACTCGAACAGGCAAACATCGCTTCGGTCTTGAACTGTGTAGATAGCTGTTCTTGATCATGTCCAAGAGTCCGATACATCTTGACTAGCTTCATATATCCAGACAGAGTTTGATCAATTATTAAAATCAGTTTGACCATATGACCAATGGGCCAACATACATGTCTCTTCTCATATTATAGGTCGGTACCAATGACCAACTTGGAATGATCTAGGATATGACTCAAATTTAAAACATACCGGCACAACTAAGATACGTAAAATACGTCATGTATCTCACATAGTGACGACAGAAGAGCAAGACAATATGATACATCTCTTACTCGCTCGAGAATATCGAAAGACCCAATAAAGCTAGGACTAAGCTTTCTCCGTACGCCAAACTTGATGACCCCACGGGTAGGCAAAATTTGAAGAAATACGTGTTCGCCGATAGAGAACTCAAGATGGTGACGATGCTAGTTTGCCCAATGACGATGCCGATCTTGAGCCACTCTGAGATGCTCTCTGATCTGCTTGGCTACTCCAACCGACTAAGCAATCAACTCTGGATCAAGCATCTGTCTCTCCCCAATGGCATCCCAAGCTAGGGTGTCACGACCCGCTACCCAAATTGTTGGGCCGGGCCGAGCCATGTCCAGCCTACGCTTGGTTAAAGCGTAGTAAGCTGTTCTAAGTATAGACAATAAAGGATCTAAGCTGCTAACAGTTCTAATATCACATTTAAAAGGTTCATCACAACACAGCATCTATAAGTGAATGTAAAATAAGTACAGACTTAATAATACACGTCCAAAGTATCAAACTGGAGACAAAGTCCAGTGACTACAAGATATAGTCTAAACAGTTCAATAACTAAGCCAAAAATAATCTAAGTAAGACTACCAAGCGAGGTTCCATGCGGGGACTTCCTCGGACGCAATAGACCAGTCCTCTGCAGTGGGTCCATAGAAAAGATCACAGAGCAAATCTTCCTCCAAAAGTATGCCTACAATGTTATCATGACAGGACGGGAGCAAGTACTGATTCTACAAACTAAACATACTGAGCATGGAATGAAAAGAGATGTTATAAATAAGAATCATGTCGTATCTCATGTCGTATCACAATCATGACATATCACAAATCTATCGTGTCAGGAATACATTTGTCATGGCGACACATGTATATATTGTTTAAAACTGGAGCAGATACGTGATCGTCAATAGGTGTACAATGTACTGTGGTACATGTAAATAAAATATACATACGTACAAGTGTACAAGCATAGGTGTACATCCGTACAAAAATACGGGATAATGGCCTACGACAAGGTATGCATATAAAATGCGACCTTGCTCGGTACATACGTACGGGAGAAGGGGGCATGATCACGTACTCAACTATCAGTTTTCCCATAACCCAAGTTATAACAAGTGAGAGATACGAGAGCAGTTTAAAACATGTGAAAGATACTGGGAACAGTATAAAGCATGGTAGGTACTGAGAAGTATAAAAGCATGTGGAAGATCCTGAGTGCAGTATAATTAAAGCATGTTAAAGATCCCGATAGCAGTATAATTAAAGCATGTGAAGCATACACTAGATATATAGAAACCTGTAAGATATGGTTTTCAGTTTAAATCAATGGATTAACATGGTTCATACGCAATTCATTATCATATGCAGAAAATAAAGTTTGTAGGGGTACTCGTCTCGAGCAAGGCAAGGATACGAGTATGAAGATATAGATGTCCGGTGTCCTGTCAAAATGATACACAATCTCAGTCTCTAAACTATGTTCAAGATTTTATACTAGTGGTGTGACACGACTCCTAACATGACACTAGCTAAGTGGTGACCTAGCATAACAGTCCAATGTGGGGTGACACTATATCTAAACCAACACTTAGGGTTCTTAGAAACACAATGATCACTTTAGAGCTTTACAAAAACCAAGCATATAAATATATACACTAATAATAATAATTAATTATAAATTAAGGATAATACATAAGCAAAAATCTACAGATGTCGTCGGATGACAAAACAAATATTACCAACATGTCCAGAATGGTCAAATTAGCTAGATTAGCCTACCCATAAGTCCAATTTGGACACAGGAGCAAAATGGTAATTTTGGATCAAAATGATGTCCGTCGTTGGACCCACTTTGCACCGAAAAATATGTCAGGATAGAAGTCTACAAAACCTAAAAAATTATATACCCACGAATCCAGAATGACGATACGAACCCAACGGTATGTCCGAAATAGGATTCCGATGACCCTATCACAAAATGGTCCGTTGACCTGGATATTGGTATCCAATTTGCACGAAAATACGTGTCGAAGCCAAAGTCTACTAAATCTAACAAAGTATATGTCAACGAGTCCAGAATGATGACACAAACTTAATGGTATATCCGGAATTGGATTTCGATGAGCCGATCTCAAAATGCATGTTGTCCCGGACTGTGGGACCCGCTTTGCACCGAAATGCGTGCCAGGGACCACGTCCTCCAAATCCAACAAATTTTATATGAAATCGTGCCAGAACGATGCCACGAGTTTATTGATGGTGTCATAAATTGAATCCGGAGTCCCGGGTTCAAAAATAGAATTTTGCAAGTTGGAAATTACGAATTCGGACGGCCAACTTTGGTGTCAAATTCAACCAATCAAACGTGCTCACAGTTAAATAAAACTTAAGAAGAAGGAAGAGGGTTATACCAGCTACGTACAGGAATTGGTGGCATGCCAAACGGAGCTGTGACGACGGAGATACGAGCTGACGAAGTTGGCTCCATAAAACTGTCCAAAAATAGTACAATTTAAAGTGTCAACTTGGTGGCCGATTTTGATGTATCAAACGACAAAATTAACGGACGAAACTTGAGGGAGTGGTAGAGCTATATACCGAGATTGTGACGGAGCAAAGAGTTCATCGATCTAACTAGGGGTGTGCATCGATCGGTGGTCGACCTATTTGGTCCCAATCGAAGTCGAACCGAAGTTAATCGGTTTGAAATTAAACAAAACCGAACCAAACCGACCAAATGGTCGGTTCGGTTTTGAAACCGACCGACTTGGTTCGGTTTGGATCAGTTCGACTTGGTCGGTTTTGATCACATAAAAAAATAGATTGTCTACTTTTTTTTTGTGAAACCTCAGTCAACTTGTACTTTGCAACAGTAAATGTAATTCAGCAGCTTCAATTCAACTTGTGCTTTGCAGGTGGAGAAAAAGGCCAATTATACATATAAAAAAATTATATATATTCAACCAAAAGTCCCTTTCATGTGTACACGAGCAATTAGAAAAGAATAGGAGCCGCAAGTACTCCTCTTTGAGACTATAGAGAGAGAGAGAGCTCTTTCAACTTCAACTTATAAATGTCTGTGATGTGAATAAATGAACCAAACCGGTATAATACAACCCAATGAACCCATACCCAACTGGCCAATCCTAATTATTTAACAATAATTTGGTTCGGTTCGGTTTAGACGGTTTTTGGCATAACCGAATCGTGAACCGAACCGAGTCGGTCGATTTTGAAAAAATTGAAGCCGAACCAAACCAATTGAACCATCGATTCGGTTTAAAACCAATCGGTTCGGTTTGACTTAAATGTGCACAGCCCTAGATCTAATGGTCAAATTTCCTGAAAAATGTGCACGAAGTCGCTGCGATGAAGCGCACTTTCTGAGTTCAAAACTCGGGCGTCACGACGGAATCCCGTACCAAACGCACGAATCGTGTGTTTCACGCGTCTGGGAGGTTGCTGCCACACCGAGGTGGTGCACAGGAGGTCGCCGGAGGTGTGGGGTGCTCGCGGGTCGGCCACGTGGTGGCGCGCGGCGGCGGTGGTCGCTACCGCTGCCATGTGGCTAGTGCAGCCGCGTGCTGCTGTTACCGCAGCTGCTGCTACTGCTCGTGTGCCGCTGTTGCTGCCACACCGGGGTTCGCCGTGGTGGAGCACGACTGCACGGCGGCAGCCAGGGGGTGGCGTGTAGCCGGTCGGGCTCGGGTGCAAGCACGGGAAAAAGAGGAGATGAAGAAGAATTAGAGGTGGAGATGGAAAAATATAATGGTGATGGTGAGGATGATGATGATGTGATGAAGAAGAAGTAGAAGTATGAAGAAGGAGTGTTGTGATGTGAAGGGAGAGAGGAGAGAGAGAGATATATTAAAGAGAGAGAGAGTGTTGAGAGAGAGAGAGAGAGGTCGGTTAGAGGGGGGTGTGCTGGTGTGGGGAGTTATGTGTGTGAGTAATAAGAGAAAGAGATATTTGAAGGGAGAGAGATATTTGTATATATGTTAAAGAAAATAGATAGATATTTAAATAAGTATAGAGAGAAAAAGAGATATTTAAAATAGGGAAAGGAGAGAAATTGTGTGGGGTGTTCATAAGGGGATAACATGGAGCTTGGGTTTGGGTTCGGTTGAGCCGGGTCGGATCAAAATCGGGTTTGGCAAAATAAATAGATTAATTTAGTTATTTATGGTCATGGGTAAATAAGTAGCATACGGGGGCTAAACTAAATGGGACACAAGCGTCATATGGGTAGTAGGCTTCATGTGGGCCAGGTCCATATGTTGGATTGACAGGTTTGGGTCGAAAAGGGTGTCCTCAATTTAAGTCGAAGATTAAATGTAACACCGTAGGATGAATTAAAATTGGGTCTCGTGTCGAAAAAGTTATGTGAAACAAATGAAGCACAAGATGGTGTATCTGAGTAGGACACGAAGATCATGAGTGAAGGGTATCTCGAGTAGATCATTCATGAGAAGTTGGTTTGGAGAAAACGACTAGTCTTGTGCTCCTAAATTAAAAATCACAGTAACGTGCATACGATGATCATAGATAAAAGTGGGAATTTAATTAATAATTATTCAACAATCAAATGGCCTAAATTAACTCGAAGTTGCGCGATGCAAAAAGAGCACAAGGGAACGAGTTTGTGTGGGACACCTTATACCATAATAAAGATAATCTGGTCTACTACAAAACTCATAAAAAGAGTTTCCAGAGATTGGCATCCCTGACGCTCCAGAAGTCAAAGTCACAGAAAAGTACATTTAATGGTCAAAAATAATTATAATAAAACATTTATTAAAAATAATTTATTTAGAAAAATTAAAATAAATCTTAAATTTCAGGGGGCTTACAAGGGGTGACCTATATTTCCTACTATACAAAGCCTCAAAAGGTGCCATCTGAATGCTCGCCTAGAAGCTGTTGTTGTAAGAGAACTCCACCAAGTACAAGTGATCCTCCCAAGAACTATTGAAGTCAAGAATGCATGATCGAAGCATATCCTCTAATATCTGAATTGTACACTCCGACTGACCATCTGTCTGAGGATGGTATGCTGAACTGAAACTCAAATGGGTACCCAGACTCTGCTAAAGACTATGCCAGAAATGAGAAGTTAATCTGAAATCCCGATCTGAGACTATACTAATTGGCACTCCATACAATTTAACAATCTGTCTCATGTACAGCTCGACCAACTGCTCTGTAGACTGACCAACTCTGAAAGGTAGAAAGTGGACAACCTTCGTGATTCAATCCACTATAACTCAAATGGCATCTCTACCAGTCGAGGTTCTAGGAAGACTAGTCACGAAGTCCATAGTGATATGATTCTACTTCTACTCCGGAATCGGTAAAGGCTGAAGAAGTCCGATCGATCTCTGATGCTTAGCCTTAACCTGCTGACAAACTAAGCACCGAGAGACAAAATGAGCTCTCTTCCTCTTCTTACCATTCTACCAGAAATACTGATGAATATTACGGTACATCTCTGTCCCTTTTGGATGAACAGAGTACTGAAAACTATGGGCCTCTGACATAATATTATGTCGGATATCTCCGTTCGGCACACAAAGACGACTCCCAATCGAGAAATAAACTTGTAGGATAATTGACTAGTTAATTTCACTTAGTGCATTGGGAGGGGAGGATACTTTGCTCTACAGATGACTCGTGTAGCTATGGGCACAAAAGTGGCAGCTACAATCCCGATTGGCGAGGGTCCCTAACCACTATAGCTAGAGTACTGTTGGCACTATTGAGCGTTTACTTTTTGAGTCACAAGGTGTGCCGAGTTGTCGCACAATCAGTTACATGTTTATTTAATTATGTTGATATGTTAATATGCTTCAATCAATTATATGTTTTATATGTTCATTTGTCTCAATCAGTTATATGTTCAGTTGTATATGATTGTCTTTCACCTGTCCCCCATGGCTACATAGTATCTACAATGTATGTGGTAGCAAAGATTCTTAAATTGTATATATTAGTAATTAGGACTTGTGATAACCCTAGCAGTTAACTAGTAGCAAGTCCTATGAATGTTTGGCTGAGCTTTTTTTTGGTTTCGCGTTATCTTATATGCTCGTGCATTATCATGTGTCAATGGATGGCCAGAGGCTAAGTTCTGCTCGAAAAAAGATCTACAACTCCAATTTTTGTTTGGTTTGAGAGTTGTGGCTTCAATTTTGAGTAGTTCCTAAGCACTATTGTCGCTCATCGATTATCTTTTTCTATAGCTCAACATTTTTTCCGGTATTTCTTCTTCTCGAGATGCGTACATTGGTACCGCATAAGTCGCGACTTGCATATATTATTTTATCACATTTTCTGTATTTTATTATCGTGAGCTTTGGTCACTCACCTTGGTCCTCCCTTGTGGTACTTGTTGCTTGGGGTTCTGACCCGACTAGTTTTTCATGGACAGGTTTCCTAGTTGGATCCAAGGATATATCGCCACCTTCCCCGTATGTCTCGCACTGGAAGGTTTGCGGCTCGAATTAGCGAATGGGTTATCTTTGTCTCCCACTCTATGTTCTTTTATTTTGTGGTATATTAGCCAAGGACATGTTAGAAGTCCTTTTATCTGGGTCTTGTTCCCTTTGTCTCTAGACGACATGAATGTATATTATGGACAACGGCTAGTTGTACATTTACGTACTATTGTATATTCGATTGATGTATCTTTTTAGTCTGTTAGCTCTTGCGATTATGTATGCATTTATGTTTGGGACGCCTTGTCCATTGCATATATGATTTACTATTTACTGCTTTTGTATTGATTGGATTGAGATATGATTTGTCTGACCTTAGAATTCCTCAGTGGCATACTAGAGTCCTCCCACTTGTTTTCTAGACAGCTGTAATCGCTGTACGATATTTTCATACCTTGTACGGGGTGCTGGCCATGTCCGTCTTATATTTCTCCAGTATTCTGGGAGTAGGGCGTGACAATATATAATCTCTCATTCACTCCCTTCACCAGTGACATTGCTAAAGTCACCGACCTAGGAGTGCACCAACAGCGAGGAGCAAGTGTTGAGGCTGTGGTTGTGGTCTCTAGATCTACCTAGGAGGAGGAGTATTAGAAGATTTAGCTAGGAATTTTCAAGTGTCAATGCAAGTATGTTTTGTACGTATGGATAATTAAATTTTGTTCTCTATAAACTATTGTTGCTTTGTTCTATACAGCTCATTGCTATTTTTATGATTTATGATGAGTATTTGGTGTTGGATGTGGTTTTTTTATATGATTTTGAGCTTGGTTTGTGTTTGGGGATAAATTCTAGGATACTAGGGATAAATTTTTGATTTTTGAGTGATGTTGGAAACGAGGTCTAAAATATTGTAGAACCTATTCTTAACTTTTCTTGTTGCTGAGAAATCATTTGGTAGTGTTTTGATAGGTTTTGGACACATGAAACCCAAACCTAAGTTGTTGTTTGCACTGAATCGGTGCAAACAATATACTGGTAGTATACCATTGATATACCAACAATATAGTAGTTGTATATCGACAGTATACCATCGAATTATTATGGCCCTAGAAGTTTGTGTCCAGCAAGTCAGTGTTTATTCTGTGATACAGAACAATGTACCGACGATATACCATTTACTCTAATGTTTTAGGGAATGACTTCCAATTCTTGTGCCGTTTTGTCCAAAAGCAATTGGCTTTCCGAAATATTCCTAGTGATTTTCCTATCTTCTAGCTATAGTCTATGTGTGCTACCCTAGTGTTGTAGTACCTCATCCCATTCAGTCAATCGGAGGAATCGAAACTCCAACGGCATTCAGACTTAGCCTTGCAACGGCTTGCTCGGAGACATCGCTCGGTCGAGGCGACCCCTCGCTCAGGTGGGTGGCTTCGATGAACTTGCCTCAGCTTGGCCTTCGCACTAATAAAACTAAAGCTTTCAAATGCACAAGTAGGCTTGATAATAAAAGAGACGAATCCACATAGTTGAGGGAATAATCCCAAGTCGAGTCAGATCGAGTTTAGAACATGGAAAACGTCCTACGGTCGGCTTATAATTATTGCACGATGGCTTTGAAAATGACACTTGGTCCTTCATCCCGTGGCTTGGGAGAAGGAAAGTTGGTCTTCGACACTTTACTATGAGTTAGCCTAAGTCATAGGCGTCGCTACATAAATGTTCGATAAAGCTTGCACGTTTTCTCGATGCAAGGCTTGGCATAACCTTTGCTCGTTCCTCGAATTAAGTCGTAGGCTCGATTAAGTTAGGCAAAAGTTATGCTGGTCGACCTAAGTCATTCCAAGTACTGTCTCACTCTTTCTGCGGTTGTCAAGTTAAATTGTCCCATGATCTCAAGGCCCGTCATATAAAGTATGACTTGGGCGATAGCGTCGCGTAGAACACGAGTTGGTTTAAGGCACGAGCCACGGTTGGTTCAGTGGGAAGTTAGCCACGGTCTGTCGACACATAAGGAATATGTTATGTCAAGTTAAGTGGGAAGACTATGCAAGCCGTTCTCTGAGTTCAAACAATGTTAAGTCAGAGCGATGGTTAGTCGTCGAGAGGAATATGTCGGGATTGTAGGTCAGTCGTCGAGGCAACCCTGGTTTGGGCTCTACAAGAGTATAAAAAATGGAAGAAGTAAATGAATTAATTTAATAACAAATCCCAATGATACCCTAATATATATACATACCTTATTAACATAACACGGTCGTTGGACGACTTGTCGACAAGGGGTATTTTTACTGTTTCTTCGGATCGGAAAGCATTGGGCCAGGGGACCGATGCCGACCATGGGAGGAAACGGGGTAATAGCCGAGCTGAGTGTGCATCAGCCGGTAGTTCGGGGACTTGCATCGGAGATCGCTACTTGCGGTGCAAGGATCCCGTTTACCGGGCTATGTCCAGAATGGCGTATTAATTCCAGAGACCTGTGGGTAATACACCTAATATAATTATTATCAACTAACAGGGAAGGTGATAGTAAGTTTTGTGTAAACACGACACGAGTGGTGTTGATAAGGTATGTGTGCACGGCTTGCACCATAGCTTAAGAGCCTAGGACATAGCCATAGCAAGGACCCGTGCTTCGGCACGAGATGTGGCGTCAAGTGTTAGGTCCTCAACATAGAGTTGCATAAGTAAGTATTGAGTTGTTTCGAGTTAAGTCAAAAGGGCCGTAGGACAAGTTTGGTGAAGTTACGTTGAGTTACAGGGCACGACCTCGAAATGTGAGGCACGATCGCGTTATCGCAACACAAGTATAGGCAAGACTAAGTGAGGAGGCACTGCCTCAGAAATATTGAAGCACGAAACGAGTTCATGGCACGACCGAGTCGTTGTACCCCAGGGTTTGGCACGAAAGACACGCATGAGTCGGTGCGTTGATATTGCAAGCACGAGAATGGTCTAGAGGCAAGGTTGAGGAAGTTATCGATACATAGCACGGTGATGGTATTGAGACACAAAATAGGCCAAAGCGTCTGTCCTAAAACGATCCTAAGGCAAGAGTAGAAAGACAATCATAAAGGGGCTATGTTACACAAAGTAAATGAACGTGTTGGTTTGTATGGGTGGCGATGAGCTCATTCCACCAGTACAGTTGGGTACTGACACCCCACAGTTTTTATGTGCAGGCACAAGTAGAAGCTCGTGGCGCGGAGCTCGCTTGGATGCGTCGAGGCACGGAGTTCCTTGGCGATTCGAGGCATGCGATCGCGTGGAGTCAGACTTATACGGGACATAATGTATGGACGTCACCTCTCTGAAGCATCCGCTGGTTCAAGACTTGTTAAGAGATGAGAGAGCTGAGTGACTTGTAACGCGAGAATAGTGAGCATGAGTGACTTATAATCTTGGCCTTGTGC
>JANAVB010009872.1:0-21877 GCA_029216955.1 Iris pallida
AGCAGTGGCAACAATATCTATGAAGAAGAAAAAAAACATACATAATCAAATGAGGTGAATGCTTCATGACTTGCATATTATCGATAATGGAATATAAAACAGGGCTAACTCAATGACAAACTGTTACTACCATTTTCAGATATTGCAGCAGCAACGGACGCATCCAGGTCCCCAGAGTTCCTAATACATGTAGTGCATCCATATCCAATAATATGAAATCCTTGTTGATTCATATACTTTTGCAGACCGCTGTAGATAGAAGATGAATAATTGTAGGTTCATCACATCTCATTTTCAAGAGTAAAGTAGCTTTTATATTAGAATATGTAAAACATAGAAATAGTACCATAATTGAATAAGATTTCCGACAAAAACAAATTATTCTTATAATCCTGTCAAATCCAGCAAAAAGTAGGAACAAATAATTGAAATTACAACAGTGCAACAAATCTCAACAATTGAGACCAAAAAAAAAACCCTATAAATAAGAGCAAAATGCTTTCGTAGAGAAATTACCACTTCTGTAGAAGAAAAAAATTCAAATCGAAGTCTGGCCGCAGCAAATTTACAGGTGATCGTTTCGGCTTGAGACGCCAAGGGCTCCGCCACCGCCGCCTCCCCTAGCTACAAGAAGAAAATTAACCTAATTTTCCATCAGAATCACAAAAATTACATTTTAATGAAAAAATACAAACTTTCTAAATTCACAAGAATCCAATAGCTACAAGAAAAAAATTAACCTAATTTTCCATCAGAACCGACCGAAAGAAATAGAGGGAGTAGATACCTAGATGGGGTTTGTGATCCAGCGTCGATGCCAACGTGTCTCCGTGCCGAGGATAACCCCGACCGGATTTCGAGCCCACGCCTTCCCGAGCCCTCCTCCGACTCCACTTCCTGTTCTCAACCGAGCGTCGTCCCACTCATCATGAGCACCGACCTCCCCGATCTTCTGAACCCGAAGCCACAACGCCTAGACGACCTCGACCCACCACATCGTTCCCGCCGCCGCCGCTTCCGTCGATGAGCGAGGGGTTGGAAGCTTAGGGCTTAGGGTTCGTAGGAGGAGGGGTTGGGGGCTTAGGGCTTAGAGTGAGACCTAGAGCTAGGGTTTAGAGTGAGACCTAGAGTTAGGGTTTGTGGGAGATTGAAAGGAGGAGATGGGAAATTTTAGGGTTTGGGGAGAGGAGGGAAGAGGGGGCAGAAGGAGAATGAGAGTTATTCTGAGTAAAATCGGAGGGAGGATGGAATATATTACAGAAAGTTTATTACAAGTTTGCCACCGCTCTAAACTATTAATAACGCTTTATTTTATAAACGTTGTAAAAAGTCTAGAATTAGCCCAAACCGTCATAGAAAAAAGGTATTTTTTAACTTAATAACGCTTATGTATCAGCCGTCATTAAAACTCCTTGTCGAGCGTCATTAAAACGGTTTTTTGTTGTAGTGTTGGTTTTATAAGTAAAGAAAATAATTATATAAATTATTACTTTAGACTTTTATTTGAGCTTTTGGGTTAATTATGCAAGTTGGCATATTAGATTGGTCACCTCATGTACACAGGTGTCACCACGCATGAGCGAAGGCATATTTTAGGAGTTTTACCCTTGTTCCATAATTATGATGTTTATATATATTTTCTTTAAAAAAAAATTGGGGAAATTTTTACACAGGGGGATAAACTTTATTGTATTTACATAAAAGGGGGTAACTTTAGGAAAATAACAAAAGGAAGGACGAGACGACATTAGAGATGTCATCGAGCACTTGATGCCCCCTTTACGACATTAGTGATAGCGCTAAGGGCCCCCCACCCTTGGGGCCATCAACAATGTCACCACATTTATTCCCCCATTTTGGCGCCATTTATTTTATCACCCCACATTGTCCATATATATTTTGTTTTTAATCTATTAAATGTCATTTAAGATGTCGTCCAAAAATCCAACGTTTGTTTTTTCTTTACAACGGTCATATTTTTATCTGTTGGAGAGTGAATCTATATAAATGGTAGATGTGAGAGTGATTCATTCCCACTTCACACTTTTTATTCTTCTTCACTCTACATTCTTCAATAATTCTCCAGATTAGAAGTTCTATATTTTTTTCAATATGGATCAAAGCCAAAGAATATTGTGCTCACATGGATGTGCAGTAAATGGGCTATCATACGAAGGGGGTTTTACGCAACTTATTTTAATCGATCATAGTATTACATTAGATAGTTTACGCACTCTGATTATTAATTATTTTCTATTCGATATGATTTTATATTAAGACATGTTTTCGTTTCTTATTCTTTGTTAATAGATTATGAACAAGCGTGAAATTTAGTTCTTGAAGTTAATTTGCAATCGCTGTTTGTAAGTATTTTTGTAACTCAAGTTGCACCCGCACATCAAACTTTTCACATTCACATGTTTCTAATTATCAAGTGGGTGCTAGTTCTTCTCCACAACCTCCAGCTCATGAAGAAGAACAAGTAGTAGATCTAGCTAGTGATGATGATTTTGATGATTTTCAAACTATTCAAAATAGTGATGATTTAATTGAAAATATAGATGATGATTTCGATGATGTTGTTAGTAATGGTACCACTCATGAATTATTTATCGGACAACAATTTGTTAGCCGGCTTGAGTTTAGAAATTTTATAAGTAATATAGCAACTGAACACAACTTTACATGTTCAACTAGTGGTATGAACAATTCGAAGGGAATTATTTATACTTGTGATCAACCAACTTATAATTGAAGAGTATATACAAGGCCCCTTGGCACAGGAGAAATATTTTACATTAGTATATTAGAAAGTCGACATTCTTGTTTAAGTGGAGTGACAACAGGATGTCATCCATTAGCTACTATTAAGTGGATTAAAAATAAGATTATTAAAATAGTTAAGGTTAATCAGTCCTACAGTCCATCACATGTAGTAAAGGATATACGTAGAGAACATCGGATAGAAATTTCTTATGCCAAAGCTTGGAGAGCTCGAGAGATGGCCTTAGTTGAAATAAACGGTAGTTATGCCAAATGCATATGCTAGTCTTGAAGAGTTTGGTTTAAGAATTATGTAGACAAATCCAGGTAGCAGAGTCTGTATAAAGACAACTGAAGATAATAGGTTTGAAAGAATTTTTATTTGTTTCAAAGTATGTATTGATGGTTTTTTAGGACGTTGTAGTAGCGATGCTACCTTTCTTTCATTTAGATACCAAGATATATTATTTATTGCTTGTGCTCATGATCCTAACTATCAATTATATCCAATTGCTTATGCTGCTGCTGAAGGTGAGAATACCGATTCATGGATATGGTTTCTAAACAGTTTAACAATTACTTTCGAAAGATATGGAGTAGATTATTATTTATATCTGATAAGCAAGGGGATGATAAATGCTATGCGTGTTAGTTTTCCAGAATTATCACACATTTTCTGTATTTAACATTTTAAATAGAATTTATAATCTGTTAACAGGGTTACAAAATTTTATCGAATGTTAGACTATTGTTAGATTGTACAACAAAATAGATGTTGATTATAGATTTGAAATTATTAAAGCTGAAAACATTGACCTGTTTAACTGGCTTATTGGGGTGAATGATCAGAATACTGGATAGCTGCTTATTCTGCTCGTCCTAGGTTAGATATTAACACTTCTAATATGGCATAATGTTTCAATAATTGGGTTAAGAATATACATGATAAACCAATAACAATGCTACTTGATGGCATTAGAGCAAAAAATATAACTCTTTAAGAGAAGAATAGACACCATGCTCAAAATCTAGAAATAGAATTTTGTCCGAGAATGATGAAAACTATGGCAAGTATTAATAGACAAAAATATTACTTGCAAACGTTACACTACAACAAATATGGCCTACAATTGGATGCGCCAAATGCTATAGAAAGCCTTTTTATAGCGTATTATGTTCGTTATAATTTCTTCCGCTATAGTAAGTGAACGCTATAACATTATAGCGTTCTTGAATGTTGTAGATGGATTATAGCGTTCGTGAATTTTGTGGATGGTTTATAGCGTTTGTGAATACTGTGGATGCTTTATAATGTTCGTGAATGCTGTAGATGGATTATAGCGTTCATGAATGCTATGGATGGTCTATAGCATTCAAGAATGTTGTTGATGAATGATAGCATTCATGAATGCTGTAGATGGTTCCTAGTGCTGTTGATTTATTATAGCTTCATGAATGCTACAGAATTTATGTTGTTGATTTATTATAGCGTTCGTCATATGCTATCGTGATAGCGGCCAACAGTTCAAAGTGCTATGCACCAATAGCATTTTGGAACGCTATTACATTTAGATGTTTTGAGTGCTATAAATCAACTACACAATTTCATATCTGAATAACATGTTCTGTATCACATACAACTAATTATAAAAAAATTCATGCTGAATCGCAATTTTGATTTCAGCAATTTCAATTACAACTTCCATTTCTATCAATCAAGATGTAGAAAAGGTTTGCCAAAATAAATAAATTCATACATTTTTTTATTACAACATTCAAGATGTACAAAAAGTAATAGTACGCCTAAAGTGATTGAAATAGTAGCCCAAAATAAACCATTCCATTTCCGTACAAAATGTCTGTAAGCCAAAATGCAGCTCGATCGACTCTTTTCTTCTAGCTTATATCCAGAACCATCAAAAATTTACATGCTAATCTACACAAAATTGTGAAGAAAACACATTAGTTTTATGTAAAAAATATGTTCACACAAGGTCATGTATCCTGATAAACTAATTAAATAGCCACTAAATATTGAAGCTCAATGTCAACTATTAAGACCTGGCACTCCCTCTAGTATACTCTTCTAACATAAAAGAGAATCTTAAGTGTAAGTAGCAGAACCATAATAAGAGATCAGTCATAAGAAGCAACAAATGTACTGATAATTCACAAAGCATTGAAGTTATTCTTCTACTTATAGAATCCTAGCCTAATAGCTACATGCAAAATTCAACAGAGCTCATAATCTATCAATGTGTCAATGTCGAAACTAGTAATAATGGATAACTAAATTTAGACATAGTCTAGCCATTGTATAGATATACTGAAAGAAATTACATAGCGTAGGATCAAGATAGACCAGATTCCTATGAGGATCAGAATTTGTCATTAGTAAGAAATTAAATCTTAATTTGTCATTGGTAAGAAATCTAAGTTGGGTCTTCATTTAGTAACAATTATAGTAAGATTACGTAGGGAAAACAAAAATCTAAGAAATTTTACAGACCAAGGAAGAAGTTTAAGCAGTATTTTCCTGCATGGATTAGGCAAAGCCGCAAAAGTATGAATATCAGAAGCAAAGAGAACTTAGTTTTTACCATACATGTTAAAAGAGAATCTTAAGTGCAAGTACCAAACATGTTAAAAGAGAATCTTAAGTACAAGTACTAGAACCATAATAAGAGGTCAGTCATAAGAAGCAACAAATGCACTGACAATTCATAAAGCATTGAAGTTATTCTTCTACTTACTCATAAAATCACTATATACCAATGCCCTAAATCTTAATTTATGAAAACAACTAAAGCTGAGAATAGATTATCATACCTAGTCATTCAACGTCGTAATATGTTCGATCGACCATGCAGTAGTACTTCCAACAATGTCTTCTATTGTGTCATTACCGAAACATGGTCTAAATAGTAGTGCTTTAGGTTGTAAAGGAATATCTACCCAAACTTGAGAGACATCTTTTCCAAGAGGTGTACCATGAACCACCACTTTTGGATCATCTGTCACCTATTGTCCAATTGCAACGATTTCCTTCGGATCTATCCAATTTAGCAACTTATATTTTTGGTCTTTCGACAAATGACGACTACTTCCACTATGTTACTACAATAAAGAATGAAGGAATGTTATATTTGATACTAGTATCATTTGAGATAAAATATTTTTACTTTTTACTAGTATATCTTACCTGTGGAGTTGTAGATGGAGTTTTTGAAACGATATTTGGTTCATTTGATTTTACAATCTCCACATTATTCACCAATTTCTCTTTGTTACCATCAAACCAACTTTTTCCGACCGAAATGGACGCTAGGATGGAAGAAAGCACCTGTGTCCCATGTAAATGGTTTTCCTAGTACATTTTAACCATTTTGAACATTTATTCACTCCACATATGGGACATCCTAATTTTCCTTTGGTAGTACATCCAGCTAGGTTACCATAAGCTGAAAAATCATTTATCGTCCACATCAAAATTGCTTTCAAGCTGAAAAAAGATTTGGTGAATGCATCATAAGCATGCACTCCATTATTCCATAACTTTAGCAAATCATCTGTGAGTGGCTGTAAATAAATATCTATATCATTTCCAGGTTGCTTCGGTCCAGGAATAAGTAGTGTCAATATTATATTTTCTTTTCGCATGCATAGCCACGGTGGAAGATTGTATGTCGTGAGCATCACTGGCTAACAAGAATATGAAGAACTAAGATTACCGAAAGGATTAAACCCATTTGCAGCAAGACCAAATATAAGGTTCCGTGGCTTTTCTAAGAAAGAGGGCAACTTCACATCAATTGTCTTCCACGCCAAGGAATCCACATGATGGCTTATGATGTCATCTTCACTTTTGTGATTGTGATGCTACCTTATGTTTTCATCCGATTCAGCTGACTGAAACAACCTTCTGAACCTTGGAATTATCATAAAGTACCTTAATATTTTTACTGGAACTCCTTTTTGAATTTTACCAGTCTTATCTTTCTTCAACCATTCCAATCCATATTTTTTACACTTTTCCTCAATTTTCAATTATTTTCTATATAGACAACAATCATTGGGACACACATCTATCTTCTCACAATCAAGCTCAAACGTCTTAAGCAATGATCCAATGGCACGTGAGGATTCTGGAATTGTATTTTCAGCAGGTAACATGTCATGCAATATTTCCAAAAAATGACTAAAGCATTTATCAGAAATTCTGTACATAGACTTGTGCTTGTATAAAACAACGGTTGCTGATAACTTAGTATATTTTGTGCAAGTTGGGTATAATGGATTATTTGCATCCTTCAATAAGGTTGTCAATCCATCCTATCATTCCTCTTCAATAGGTTCAGGATTGGGTTCATCTTTAATTATTTTAGTTATCTCAGTCTGTTCCACATTTGAAATTCTATTGTTCAACCCTTCCCCATGCTAAATCCAAGTGGTGTAAGACATATCCATCCCAAACGTCTTAGTAAATGAAGTAAAATCATATCTTCATTTCCACGACACAAATTCTTACAACCAATTCAAGGACATAACATCAAATCTACATTCTTTGCATTTGACTTGGTAAATTCCACAAAGTGACGGACAGGTTTCGTATACAATGTTGTATTCCTAAAAACAAATGCAAAGGAATTATTAAATAAATAAGTGATACAAATGGATTTAATTTAGGTGAACATGTTACTATAGTGATGGATTTCAATAGTTCTTAAGATGATGACACCCACCATATAATTTAGGTGAACACATTAGTATAGTGATGTATATAATTTAGGTGAAGAAATAATTAGTATAGAGATGGGTTAGGGTTCTTGCTTCCGCACGTGGGAGGAGGATTTTGTGGGGAAATTTTGCTTCTGTGGGATGGGTTAGGTTTTTGTGGATTTAATTTAGGTGAAAACATTAGTATAGTGATGGATTTAATTTAGGTGAAGAAACCCAATATTAATATTAATCTTTATTCATCATAAGGACGCCAGCCTTGTGCTTATATCGAACTTGACAACACCAAAATAAATTCGTAAGAGGGTCTAAAGAGTTTTAAATAAAATAACTCAGACTTTGCAAAGCATCGTGTATTCAAACTTAACAATAAAGGTTAGGGTTTGTTTTGACATACCTTGGTTGGAAAGACATGCCTGGTAGATGCACAATAAACCTAAAAAAAAGAAAAACAAGTAATGTAGGTTAAATATTAAAAAATTAAAAGTAGACCTCCTCTAAAGGAGGAGATTCACAAATAATAAGAAGAAGGAGAAGAAGATAAAGAATTTTTGGGTTTTATTCCCGAAGATTAAGGAGGAGGTTCTTCTCTTAACATGTATAGTTTGATCAACAAACCCAAGAAGGAGAATTTTTAGGTTTGATCAGCAAACTGAAGAAGGAGATTCTTCTCTTAACCAAAAAACAAGATTATGGAGGAGGGAGAGATGTACCTGATCAATGGTGAGAGATGGGTTAGGGTTCTTGCTTTCGCACGCGGAAGGAGGGTTTTGTGGGGAAATTTTGCTTCCGTGGGATGGGTTAGGTGTTTATGGGAAAAAATTTTGTGGGATTAGTGGCGGAGCTTAACATTAAATAAAACCTAGCAGCTACCAGTAAACTAGCACAAGTAAGTTGTAGTTTAAGTTATTGAATCATTGAGTTGCTATATGGAAGGCAAAGGTTCGAATCCTGTAGTTGTTGTTCGGCTATGTTGTTATATTATATAATTTTTTTTATTTTTTTGAGTTCTAACATGATTTTTTTTCCCTCCCAGCCCCCTCTAAAAAGTTTTTCTAGCTCCGCCCTTGCGTGGGATGGGTTAGGTTATGAGAAATTTTTTAGGGCCGATAGTTACGCACGGAATAAAGAAATATTAGGGGGTTATGCTATGTGTTCTGTACGTCCAATTTTTAATACATAAAATTCAAATAATTGCTAAAATCTTTAGACAAGTCTACTAATAAAAAATAAGTAGTTATTTTTCTAAAAACTCAATCATTTTAAAATCAATTATATGTCTTTTAGGAACTCAATAAGTTTAAAATTAGTTATATTTATTTTAAAAACCAATATTTTTTAAAATCATAATTAAATAACTAGTAGAATACGGAAGAAGTTGAAATAAAAAGTATCTAACCTACGGAAGAAATTGAAATATTGGAGAACCAATTTAACGATGATAATTATAGGATCCTCTTTCGACATACGTAAATAGCAAAAAGAATGCTATAACTGCTATAGCATTCCAAATATGCTATAGTCTATTTTTTATCATGTAAAATAAAAATCTACACTGCTTCTTCTAGGATTCGAATATGAGATCTGCTCTGACATGCAAACATAGCAATAGATGAATGCTATAGATTCTACAACATTCAGGAAACTGTTAATAGATAGATGTTTTTATAGCACTGCTGAAAGAACGCTATTGTTGATAACATTCTATAGCGGGAACACTTGAATGCTTTAGAAAAATTGCTATTGTAGGCCATATTTGTTGTAGTGTTACGTATTGATAGTTGCCTATTTGAAATGTTAGATTGTAAAACAAGTAGAACCTATGTAGTACGCTTGAACGAGAGCTGTTGTTAATGATTAAGGTGGTTTCATACACTTATACCATGTATACATGCATGTTATACCTGTATTCCAATTATAGTATTAAAAAATTTTATTCTTCAATATTTTCTACTGACAAGTTGAAAAGTGTGTATATGCCACATATAGAACCAATTTCAGTGCAGTACGAGCTTGAAAATTCTTCGATGCGAGGACAATTGGACTACCAGATGTTAGACACGAAGTTGGAAGACCAAAGAAGAAGCACATCCCATCAACCAATGAATCTACAAGAGATTTGCGTCGTAGTAACTGTCATGGAGTTGGATACAATAGAAAAAAATGTACTAGTCAACCTATGTAGTAACTGATGCATTCAAGTTGATAAACAAAGATGTACTCAAATGATAAACAAAAATCTGATTTTTATTTTACATATTGAAAATGAAAATAAATTTTGCTATTTTCTAGCAAAATGTTTCCAAAGAGTTTTTCTAAGGCTGGTTCTACGTCTCGGGCACTCTGGTGCTGGGGAATTCTTTGATTCTAGACTATCGGGCTCCTGAATTGGCTTTGGAGTCACAATCTGCTATGGCTCCTGAGTTGGTGTTGGAGTCACAATCCATTGGGTTGCTTGAGTTGGCATGGAAGCAGATGGAGGCGACAACAACTGTGCATATTATTACATGTCCCTGAACCAATCGGTAAAAGTAGGTTGGGAGCTGCTCTTGCCGGCATGACCAGATGTTCCATCGCCAGCATGACCAGATTCTCCAGCATGATAAGATGTTCCCTCTCCATGAGGTGCCTCATCTGCAGAATAATAAAATGTCTCCTCCTGAGGATGATAAGGTACCTCTTTGCCAGGATGATAAGATGACCAACGGCTCTGTCTCTGATTAACGTTGCCGGTTGGATAATCTGGAGGAATATATACAGGAGGCATATGGGGCGCAAGACCATACTTAAGATCTCGTTCTATACCCTCCAACATACGTTGTACAAGATGGAAAATACTAGCATAATCTCTATCGTTAACCGCTTCAACTATTTTTGGGTGCTAAAATTTAGAAGTGTTCTAATTAATGAATGATAACTAACATGATGCATGAACGTGATAAATAAATAAATAAATAATACTTACCAATTGACTTAGGTTCTATATAAATCTTTGTATACTGCAGTCATCTACGGCTCTATTACTGAACCATACCTCATCAAATGCGTAGGCTCTTTTATATATATGTAGTGCTTCATACCAATGTCTATAAGTAAAATACCTAACCCTGTATCATTTGAACCTAATATACAAGTCAACAATTACAAACTTGAATAGAACTAAGACATAAAATTTAAACTTACAGTCTTCGAGCATAGAAAATATTTTGTGGTTTTGTAAGTTGCTGTGTAGAGCCTACATAATCCCTAGAGGACCCAACAAGTATTCCCCAGCAAAGTGGACCCATCGAGTCAAAAATTTGACTCTAAAAACCCAAGAAACTACTATTTTCTGACAGACAAAAATAGTCCCAAACCCTATTTTGAAGGCAAATATTTGTCGATTCTTAGACTGTCTCACAAATCTAATTAAAGAGGTTTATAGACAACATATATGAGATAGAAAACCCACTTTTAGTTCTATTTTCCATTGATTATATTACTGATAAATTATTTTCAAAGTTTAGGAAAAATCAGTTTCTAAAACTACAAAATTTAATAATTTTTTCCGATACTGCGTGCGCCCCGAAAAATCGGACGACATGGTCGCAACCCATGAGCATCGAAAGATGCATATGGATGTTGTCGACGTATGGGATTCGACGGAACTCGATTTTGCTGTATGTGCTCAACGAAATCGAGGTCTATCCGTCGAGATAGCCTATTTCGGTCCCTTTGCGAACTAGCCCATAACTTTGTGCACGTTCGTCATCTTGAGACAAAACTTGCGTCAATAGGACCGTATTATTTTTTTGGGTCCAGTATGCCAAGTTTGGTCCAATTCTGAGAAGGTCGACTGAACGCTATTTTGGCGGGCCCATAACCCGATCCAATAGACAAAATTGTGTACGGCCCACCGGAATCCAACTTTAAACGTACGGTTGGGTTCATAACATCAAATCGGATCCGTAGACATGCAGTTTGATGACTTTAGAGACAATAAATACTGGCATACTTTTCGGTGCAAAGCGGGTCCCACGGCAGACATCATTTTGACCCAAAATTATAATTTTGCCCCTATGTCCAAAATTGGACTTTTGGACAAGCGTTCGTAGACTGTTTTATACCAAATGTACTAGTGATGTCTGTTCAGCATCTGGAGACTGTTGCGTGAGTTTAATTTTGTGTGGCACACTGAGTGGTTGGTAATATCGGTTTCACCAGCAAAGGATCCCAGGCGAGTACATTTGTTGTTTGCTTTTGATATTGTTAATTACTACAGTTCATTGTTAATCATTTTATATTTGATTCTTGATACGCACGTCACACAGTACCACATCTTATCTCTCTTTCATATCTTGTCATGTTTCTTACCTGTAGTGTCGGAAAGGAGAAGTACTAAGTAGATATGTGATCTGACCGTAGACATTATAGACATCGTAGATAGTATTTTATTTTATGCAATATAGACATCGTAGACAGTATTTTATTTCATGCAATGTAGACATCGTAGACAGTGTTTTATTTCATGCAATGTAGACAACGTAGACAGTATTTTATTTCATGCAATGTAGACATCGTAGACAGTACTCTATTTTATTGCTATTTAGATATTATAGACATTGCGGTGTAGTGTCCCAGCCGATCACACATCGAAAGGAGTACTTTAACACACTTAGATAGCTATGTTTCCTCGTTCCACCCTTTATATGTTCCATATATTTTCCTGTCTCTAGTTTATTGTATTACCATATTATAGTATATTCTCTCAGCATATATTTTATGGCTAACCTCTGTTTTATAGTCGTTATCATATATTGGAACTGCACTCAATGAATTGTACTCGTTCCATTCCTGACTGAAAACCAATATTTTTTAGATAATCGCCTGCTACATCGTTCTTGGACCATTGGACGAGACATAGGTATATGCCGAGGTCAACCGTAGAAGACTAGTTAGATGTGTTGGCAGTTTTCAATATTTGTAAGAGTTTAGTTTTTTTTTTCAAATATAAAACTTGTGAATATTGTAAGTTTAATTTAGTTATTATGAATGAGCAAAAAGTTATTATTTATGTAATTTTGAGCATCATGGCCTTGACAGCGTTCTATCGCCGTCACTGTGACGTAGGCTGGCTTGGACACACACTCGTATCCGAAAAGCAGATGCGGGTCGTGACAAGTTTTTGTGGTAGCCCTTGTAGGTCAATTTTTGCAAACTGTGCGAACTCGTGATAGTACTTAATTTAGTCGTACTATTGTGAGCCTGCGACAAGAAAATGCTCATCACAAGTTAGGGTTAATTTGATTTTAGAAGAATGGCTAGGACTAGGAAAACCATATTCAAATTGACTGTTGTGTAGTTACGGTTACTACGTAGATTGTGTGGTTTAGCGAATGATTTATTGAATTCTAAAACCCTATTAGGTAACTTAGGGAATTTTCCTAGAGTGATATTCCATTGTATTTGATATGATGGTACGATCTAAGGTGGGTAGATTAATCGATTGTAAACTAGGCCTTCCTATGATTCTATCCTAAATCTTGATCACATGTTCAAATTTTATTTTGCCCTCTTTAACTATCTTCATCATATCCGAATTACTTTTTATTTTTCTTTTTGCCATAAGGAACTATTTTCGGAATAATTTCTGATTAAATCACCCATATGCTAAGCTCAAATTAGTTTTGATAAGGATTAAAATGTTTTCCTTGTCTTTAGTGATTTCTTCCTAATAAATGTATTATTTTCAAAATTGATACTTTTACCTAAAGGATAGATACTTACCTTTTTTCAATCATGATCCGCTAGTTGAATCTCTAAAAACTTTTTTGAAATTCTTAGGGATATAGTTAGAATAATATCGATAACTTACGATGGCAAGACAGCAACGCACTGTCACCAATTATCTGAGTTATGGAGACTACGGGGTTCACTACAACCAGCAGCGCACTAACGAGACACGACCCCTAAATTTGAAACTATTTCAAGTAAATGTAGGTTATCGAATGTTGTTATAACTGTGTCTGAGTTGTCCACTTTTGATCTTAGTTATCTTTATGTCAGTATTGAATAGAGTTAATTAAATATCCTATTTATCATGTTTGAGTCACGAAACCAAGGATTTACTATAGCCAAATGTACACTGGTGAGACATAAATTCACGGTGAAATGACTTCAGATGTGATTATAGTTTTTGGATACTATAGAGGTCAGGTAAATGCCCTGTATGTCCCATTGATTCAAAGACAATACTAGTGGAAATTCTATAAGTTGGGTAGCATGCCTCTCAACCTAGCATCCCGTTATCCTGTTGACCTATTAACGAGGTAATTGACTGACACTAATAGGTTTTCCTAGACTATAGAGTTTAGAGGTCCCTAACCAATTGGTCGACCAAGGCCTTAGACAAAAAGACAAGCATGACAACTATAGAGGCACCAACACCAGACGAGTCTTAAATTTTGATGAACTTGAACTACTTGTGCCTTCTTTTAATCATAAACCTCATGTACTTATATTTTTGGAATACCTTGACTAATACTGCTATTATAGCCAACTTTTGCAAGCTTATTATGTATCGAGCTTCTTCAGGACACAGGTTTATTAGGGACTTCCACTAACATATTGTCTAGATAGAATCGGTGTATTATGGTCTGATCAATCTTAGTGCACTTGGTTCGCTCTTCAAATGATTATCCCACGTATATTGAGATATATATATATATCTAGGATCTCATCCACAACTGCCTTGATAACTCTCCTTGAATTACTAAATCGCCTTTGGAACCTCGTATTCATATTCTTTGGAACCTCGTATTCACATTCTTTCTCCCCTTCCTTGATTTTGTTGTTTCTTTCGCCTTTATTTACTTCGGATAAACAAATGCTCATATTTGAGGGAAGATATATCTAGAATGTCCCTCTTAGTTTACCATATCACATATGGCCAAGAAAGCTATTTTGAAATTGTTTTCCATCTATTTAAAATCGATGAACGATCTTTAAACTTGATCCATATCTATCGTATCACGTTATCTATTACACCGTGATCATGACTTGAATTTCTCTAACTTCATTAATCATAAAACCTTGTCTTAGTCTAGTTTCAAGAAATAAATTTCTAAAATATATAGGTTGTGAGCCCTCTAAATTTTAGGATTTTCTAGTATTACTGATTGATTAGGATAAGTTGGTTCCCACTAGAATAATAAATTCGTGCCTCATGAACACCAACTTTCTATTTAGATTATTTGATGTTCTCTGTTATGACATTGATATTCGGAGCGTGAGACCAGCAGTTACCTTCCAACAACTTTCATACGCGAGACCTAGACGAGTCCACCTTCATTTAGGCATATCACATTCCACTCAAACACGTCCCCTTGTGCTCTATTTTTACTATACAACTTTCAGGTAAAAAAGGCTAACTATAACCCTTACCGTAATATCAATGCACTTTCTGACTACAATTAGAGACTCAACCTCGACTCAAACCTTTCGACCCAATATATGGTTGTGATCTACTCGAAGCCCACTATGTATATGCCACTAGTGTGCCACTCAATTGTGTCTTCTTGTGCTACTTAAACATAAAAGTTACAGAAGATGCATTTTTGGACTTAAGGAACCTAGTTAACCAACTTGACTGGCAATTAGCCCAACCACTTGAGTTGGAACATATTCTAGATTACCCTAACCTAATAGGAATGGTTCAGATTGATTATATGAATCTTGCCCAGCCAATATACATTAAAATCCAAGGTTCATTCAATCAAAGATTGACGCCCAATTTGGTAACCCATTAAGACCAGTTAAACCCATCCATGCACATTATTATATTTGGGATATAAAAACAAACGTTATGAAATAGTCCCCTACACTTATTATATAGTCCTGGTCTCTTGGTCCACTAATCTTTCTTTCATAAATCCTTAACCTTATTTTCTTCGTAACCTATGTTATACGACGGATGGAATCCTGCTGTACCAACTTGTTTCCTGTTATGCTTGACCAAGACCCCTCCTACTGCCTTGATAAACATGGTTATTATATAGTCGTTGCTAAATAGGTAATACTAGGTTTCTTTTAAAGTTCGTGACTATGATTAGAAGTACCTCATATCCTCATACACCTCTTTGAAATTTGACCTTCTTAGAAGTCCTATTACTGTGCCTTCCACGATTAACTAATTTATGTAGATTGGGTAGAACCTTGAACTTGATGTACTCTATCTCTTAGAATGGGATGCCATTCGTAACCGTCCTTTTTATCTGTTGGAAGTTGCGATACAATTTTTTTATTACATTTATATCCTTTTTCTCGTGCATTTAGATAACCGCGGTAAAAGATCGCAACCTTGATCCTTCAAATCCATTATATTATAGAATCGAGTCTTAGTTTAAATTAAGAACAAAATTTCTGAGGTGTATAGATTCCAAGCCTCTCTAGAACGTAGGGTTCTTGAATTAGCAAATGATTGGGATAGATTGGTTCCAATTTAACTAATAAAATAATAGTTCATAACGTCAACTCCTATCCATATCATCTGATAACCCTATCGTGACTTTGATAATTGAAGCACAACACAATATTTTTCCTTCCAAAGAATTTCACCTTCATAACTAGACCAGTCAAGCTACACACACGACATACTTGTCTCACACAAACATTTCTTTACTCTATTTCAATTACACCACAGGTATGACATTTTTTTTCCTTAGAACAAACCATAGATGCTCATTCTCGTTCCGTTTTAATTTGACCATGCAATTGGCCCATGCCCTCAAATAAATTGAATATCCATGATCCATGCAAGACAGATCGTACTATGACATATGCAGTCCACCCAAGCAAGCACACACCTCCTATATCCAACACCAAACACCACCCCGCACACGCTAGTCATTATGACTTAAAGAATCCAAACACTTACCAAAACAAATTCTATAGAAAGGTTTTCTGCACTTACTAAGGATTCTCATCACTTGGCCATAAATTCATCCCCTAAGTTCTTCAAACACATCTCTTGGTCACCCATATTAGGCGAAGACTGAAATCCTGCTGAACCAATACGTTCTAGTTATATTCGAACAAGGGATTCCTACCATCTTATTGAAAGCATGGACAATAGTGACAATGTTAAACGGTAGATCCTCCTATATAAGTTATTGACCAAGATCGCCATGACAATATCTGGGCACAATTAGAATCCGTGAATGTGGACAGGAGTGTCAATATTCTCATATTTTCCTTAGGATTTGATTTTTCTAGAAGTCGTATAACAACTATTTTTATGGTTAGCCAACTTCTATAAATTGAGTAGAGTCTTGAATAAAGAAAGCCCATCTTGTAGAAATAATGACACTTTGGGTTCCTGTGATAACCACCACCTTTCTCGTTTCGAAAACTGCTTAACCTCGATATTCTTGACAGTAGAGTTACTTTAATTTCGAGGATAAAAATTTTATAAGTTGGGGTAGGATGTAAACCCCCGTAATTTTTTTATAAATTTTTATTTATTTATTTTGGATAACTATCAAATTATTCTTAGTTTAAATTTTATATATACTACTTAAGGGAGCATTCAGTAACAATGATTTTATTATATATGCATACATATGTTACCTGCAATTATTTTAAGTATTTTCACTTTAGTAGTACCATAGCTTGTATGCATTAGTTTGTACTAGAGCATATATACATATATGAAACATATAAATGTGTATATCATAGCATGTAGTAATTTCTACTAGAATATGTATGTATATATATATATATATATATATATATATATATATATATATATATATCTATATATATATATATATATATGAGTTACAAGTGTGCATTGTGAGGCATACTATAAGCTTGCAGAAATATACTAGAAAATATATCCACATATGTGTATTAAATAAATATATGAGTATATGTATTAATTGGAAAAAGAAAGAAAAAATAGAATTACTCGCGAGATAATGGAATATCTCGCGAATAGCAACAAACAACTTCTTCCGCGCCCCCCGTCTTCTAAAATACTGTTGAGTATAAGCAGCACTTTAGATAAGATTGGGAGATTTGATGGAGTTAAATCTTCCAACTCATCAAATCTAAATCTATCTTTCCTAAACCTATCATACTCCGATTCCCTAATAGAAGACTAAGAAGTTCGGCCAACGATTTTGTTTAATCCCAACCCGGAATAGGATTTAAATCCCTATAGAAATATCTATGAACGTGAGGGTTTTCTTCAAAACTATCATCGAAACTTCCCACAAACCTCCACGCAACAAACCCTGAACAGCCTTGACCCCAGGCTACCTCCTCGATCGCCTGAACCGGCTACCCATCGCTGGAGCGCCGTCGCACATCCCCAAGCTAACGGCAAACTGAGAAGGCTCTATTTCGACAACAGCGAGGTAAGCCCCTTCACGTCTCGTTTCTTCGTGCATAGTAAAATTGTAGTTATGTAAGTTTCTGTGTAGAGCCTACAAACCCCCTAGAGGACCCAACAAGTATTTTCCAGCAAGGTCGACCAATCGAGTCAGAAATTTGACTCTAAAACCCCGAAAGACTACTGTTTCTTGACAGACGAAAACAGTCTCAAACCCTATTTTGAAGGCAAATATTTGTCGATTCTTTGATAGTTTCAAAAATCTAATTAAAGTGATTTATAGACAGCCTATACGAGATAGAAATTCTACTTTTAGTTTTATTTTCCATTGGGTATATTATTGTTAAATTATTTTCAAATTTAGGAAAAAATCAGTTTATAAAACTATGAAATTTAATAATTTTCTTGAAGATGTGCGTCCCGACAAATCGGACATGAGCATCAAAATATGCGTATGGATGTTGTCGGTGTGTGGGATTCGACTGAACTTGATTTTGCTGTGTGTGCGCAACGAAATCGAGACGTATCCGTCGAGATACCCCATTTTGGCACCTTCGCAAACGAGCCCATAACTTTGTGCACATTTTTTATCTCGAGATGAAACTTGTGCCAACAGAATTGCATCATTTTTTGGGTCATGTATGCCAAGTTTGGTCCGATTCTGAGAAGGTCGACCAAAACGCTATTTTGGCGGGCCCGCAACCCGATCCAACAGGCAAAATTATGCACGCCCCATCGAAATCTAATTTTGGACATATATTGGGTTCGTATCATCAAAATGGATCCATAGACTTATTTTGACAACTTTAGAGACCGTAGATACTGATATGCTTTTCGGTGCAAAGCGGTCCAACAGTGGATATCATTTTGACCCAAAATTATGATTTTGCCCTTGTGTCCAAAATTAGACTTTTGGGCAGGCGTTATTAGACATTTTTTATAGCAAATGTATTGGTGATGTCTGTTTTAGCATCTGGAGACTGTTGCACGGGTTTGATTTTGTGTGGCACACTGAGTGGTTGGTAATATCGGTTTTACCAGCAAAGAACCCCAGACAGTACATTTGTGTTTGTTTTTATATTGTTAATTACTATAATTCATTATTAGTTATTTTATATTTGATTCTTGACACGCTCGTCACACGAATACCATATCTTGTCTCTTTTTCATATCTGTCATGTTCTTACCTGTAGTGTCGGGAAGTGGAAGTATCAAGTAGATTTGTGATCTAACCGTAGATATTATAGACATCGTAGACAATATTTTATTTCATGTAATATAGACATCGTAGACAGTGTTTTTATTTTATGCAATGTATACATCATAAATAGTGTTTTATTTCATGCAATGCAGACATCGTAGACAGTATTTTATTTTATGCAATATAGACATCGTAGACAATACTTTATTTTTTGCTATTTGGATATTGTAGACATTTTAGTGTAGTGCCCCAGCCGATCACACATCGAAAGGAGTACTTCAACACATTTAGATAGCTATGTTTCCTCGTTCCACCCTTTATATGTTTCGTATATTTTCCTGTCTCTAGTTCATTGTATTACCTATTATAGTAGATTCTCTCATCATGTATTTTATGGCTAACCTCTATTTTATAGTCATTATCATATATTGGAACTGCACTCAAAATTATCTTTGTTCCATTCCTGACGAAAAACAATATTTTTTAGATAATTTTTGCTAGATTATGCTTGGACGATTGGGGGAGACATGAGTATATGCTGAGGTCAACGTAGAAGACTAGTTAGATGTGTTGGCAGTTTTTAATATTTTAAGGGTTTAATTTTCTTTAAATGTAAAACTTGTGAATATTGTAAGTTTAATTTAGTTATGAATGAGCATAAAGTTATATATATGTGATTTTGAGCATCATGATCTTGACAGCGTTCTACCGCAAGGGATGGCAATGGGAGGGTACGGGCAGGTGACCATATCCCCCATCCCATCTCTGTGTACTGTTTGAATTCCTACCCCCGTCTCATTCCCCGTCAGGTTCAATTTTTTACCCCCATCTTCGTCCCCGTTAAAAATATGCCCTCCCCGTCCCCGTCCCCGTCCCCGCTCCCGTCCCGTTGACACTTTCGGGGCTAAATTTTCTCTTGTCCGTCTCGTGTGGTTAACAATTTTTTATGTACATTATAAGCTTCAAAATATTATTTTAATCAAAAAATTATAAGACATGTTAATAAAACATGGTTTCATAAAAAAATACTACTAGATATAGATCATGAACCCATCATGCCAATGGGTTGCACATATGGGTATAAGTAATCGGGGTCGGGGACTTACCGGGACGGGGAGTACTATACCCATACCTGTCCCCGAATCTGACTGGAGAATTTCTTTAATCCCCATCTCCGCCTCCATCCCCATTTTTAAATCCCCAAACATGCCTCCGTCGGGGAAAAAAACTCGGGTCCCCATCGGGTTCGAAGGAAATTGCCATCCCTATCTACCACAGACACTGCGGTGCAGGCTGGCTTGGACACGCACTCATATTCCAAAAAGCGGATACGGGTTGTGACAACTATATAAAATTTTCTAAAAAATTAATATGTAAACAATTATTTTACCTGGAATAGGTAACCCTAAAATATTAGCTACATCCAGTAGAGTAACGGTCATCTCTCCTATCGGCAATTGAAATTGTTGCGTTGGGGCCACCAATGTTCCGCCAGAGAAAACAATAAATTCCTATCGTGTACCAAGAATCGTAGCTCATCTATATAAATCGAAAACCAAATACGTCAACTAGGCCAATTTGATATGTATTTAACTCTCATGTGCCATAGTTTGAAGCGTAACGTCATTGTCTACGTTCATGTAACCGTATATCTAGCTTATAATCAAATAACTACAATTAAAATAAAGTATTAAATCAACTCAAATTAAATTATAATAAAATAACAAATAAATATTAATTTTGAAAAATTACCTCTCCTGTAAATGCCAGTCGAGATATGTGATTTTTTGGTTCTTGTTTCCCTCTTTCAGTCGTCGATCCGCCGAAAATAGACCATATTTCTTGTATCCATCTTCTTTCTTTCTTATATCTTTAGAAACTTGAGTGAATGTGCTCAATTTTATAACTTCCTAAACATATATATAGGTTCAACCGAAGAACCATAACCCAACCACATACAATCCAAACCACTCATATTTCTTAAGTCGATCACATTTGTTCATTTCTTTCTCAATCCGAACTCCAATCCTAATCCTAGTCCAAACCAATTAGAATCAAGCATTTCAAAAAAAAAAAACCCTTGCCACCATGACCAGATGTTCCTTCGTCAACAAAGCTTTTCAAAGCGGATGGAAAATCTAGCATGGGGGGAAGGAAAGTAGCATGGAGGAGGGGGAATCTAGCATGTGTGGTGGGGGAGGGGGGAAGTAGAATAGGGAAAAAGTAGCATTGCGGGGGGAAGGGGGAGGAAAAGTGTGGCGACATTGCTGATGGCACTGGAGGGCCTTGGCGCCATCACTAATGTCGCCAAGGGGGCATTAATTGCTGGCAAAATCTTTAATGTCGTCTCGTCCTTCCTTTTGTTATTTTCCTAAAGTTACCCCCTTTTACGTAATATAATAAAGTTTATCCTCTGTGTAAAGTTTTTGTTATTTTTAGGGGTGTTTCTTCTCTCAACTCTATCCCCTTCTCTCGGTTCCCTCGCTCTTCCGATATCTCTATGTAGAATTCTAACCTCTCCCTTATTCCCCTCTCAAACCATTTTGGCTCTAGCCACCGTCGCCGCCTTACACACCCGTGCTGTGCGTACTCATCTACGACGAGCCTCCACTCCTAGCCACCACCGACACACTTCGGTAGTACACTATAATCACCACCACCACCACCACCATCATCCATCATCATCACCACCACATCTCCTTCATCTTATCTTCTTCTTCTTTTCTTTCCAAAAACAAAAGCCCAATTAAACAAAATATGAAGACCTAGGCAGAAGAAGAACTAAAAGGAGGGAAGAAGAAGAA
>JANAVB010009873.1:0-51978 GCA_029216955.1 Iris pallida
CAATAGAGTAAATACATGAACTGCTGAAAGGAATATACGCTGTAAAAGATAGCTGTAATGAAATATCTACTGTATATAGAGAACTGTAAGTGACTAGTGATGTAGAGCATAAGATAGGCATGTGAATGGCTGGACTTATACATGATTACACTACGAAGTTGTACATGATTACACTACTTTGGAATTATTCACATGTCCACTTCTACTCCCCCGTTTCCCCAATCAATACACAAAGATCTATACAAGTTACGTTATTGTACATGATATCACATGGGGCCCATGAAAGGGTACACGTGATTGTATACATGAGAGCTCAGTAAACATGAGAGTACATGATCACATGAGTGTACATGAATAATGGAAGCATATGAGTACATGATGATAGTGAAACACACATAACATGAAGTACCCGATGCTCCCGAGGGGGATAACATCTCATGTAAAGATCCATATTACCAATCCGTGTTACCAACGTGACAGCAACAAGTAAAGTAATCTAGAGCGAGAAGTAAAGCCTGAACAAGTATGAAACGGTCAGAGAATGTACTCGCCTGATAACTGAATGTCTGAAGAGGATATACTGCCTGAGGAGAGGTGTCTGGCTCCTAATCAGAGCAATACAAGTCACAATGTATCCACAATGGTAAAAATAAAGTATACAATGCATACTACATGATTCCTAAGCCAAACTAGGTCAAAGTCAAACTTGGTCAACTCTAGACAATTCTAACAGTCAACTAAGTCAACTTAAGTCAAATTTAGACAAATCAAGGTTCTAGTCAACTTTAGATTAGTCAACAAGGTGATTGGGTCAAGGGTCAACTATCCAAGTCAACTCTATAAGGTTAACTCAACTAACCATAGGCTAACTTGTCTTAGGTTACCTAAGATACCATTATACAAAGCTAAGGTATAACCAACTTCCTATATAAGGTATACCACATATAAATACATATATATATATATAATACCAACCTTAATCCTATATTCAAGCTAATCCCATATTCCAATCTCAAGTCATGACTCAACTCTAAGTATCTAACTTAACCCCATACATATCTTATCTACATAGGCCTTCCACAAAACCCAAGTCACAATAATATACTTATATATAGGTCAAACCTAAACCAACTAGTTAATAGCCTAGGGTTTAGTCAAATCTTAGTCAACAAGTCCTTCTATGTTCATCCAAGCCATTTCTAGGTCAATTTGGTCATGGTTGACCTATAGTTGACTTTGGTCAACAATGGTCAATTATCTAGTCAAAGCTAGGTCAACACTAGTCAACTAGTTAGGGTTTTAGTCAAACTAGTCAAACTAGTTGTTTTAGGTCATTCCTAGTCATTTCTAGGTTAACTAGGTCACTCTTGACCTAAGGTTGACTTTGGTCAACTTTCAGTCAACAAGGGTCAACAATGGGTTTTGGGTCATTAGGACTAGCCCCAAGCCATAGGCTAATAGCCTAGGCCATAGGCTATTCCTATATCTAGAAGTCATATATATATATATATATATATATATATATATATATATATATATATATATATATATATATATATATATATATATATATCTATATGTATATAGATATATACAAGTGCCTACTACCTATGTATATATTAATATAGGCCTAACTATAAACAAAACCCAAATATTTATATAATGATAACTAGCCTACATACACATATATACATACATTTCATATATATATATAGACCCATATACCCTCTACTATATATATACCCATATATTACCAAATCTATAGAATACTATATATACACAATATATATATATATATATATATATATATATATATATATATATATATATATATATATATATATATATATATATATACATATATATTTACATATAACATATATATATAGGTAGAGAGAGGGAGAGACTTAGAGTGAATAAGAGAATGAGAGAGAGAGACAGTGAGAGAGAGAGGTGTGAGAGACTCACACACACAGGAGGGGGGGGGATTCAGTATTTCCTGGAACCAGGAAACACACAACAGTCACATATATACATAATATGTATATATATACATAACTACCAATATATATAACCAAATACTCTCAAAATTGACCCACACTCACACATACATATATACTATGTATACACATACTAAAATACACTAGTACAATGTATTAAACATATCAAATTTGGTTTTGAAATCCACTTTTGAAAACTGGACATAATCCTAAAATCTGGAAAAAACTGGACTGTGAACTCGAACTAGGTAAACCCAAATTCATACCTAAAACCGAGCTATGGCTCGACACTAATGGTTGGTAATGATAGCCCTTAGGTTAGTCTAGGTCCCTAGAAGCCTGACACGGTGTCACGACACGACACGGCGTGTCCACGAGGGTTCAAAGTCGCTCGGGTAAACTGGAAATACACTGATACGCTGTGTATCAGTGAAAAACCTAAATCGATCTAGGACACGACATGACGCGACACAGGCCTCGTGCTCGTGCCCCAAGGTGCGCCTAGGTCTAGGGTACGTGTCCATGGGCCTGATACGCGTCCACGTGTTGTGTAGAGTGGACACGACACGCGTATCAGAAGCCCTAAAATATGTGTTCAGACTGCGTGTCAGTGTTTTCGCGTGTCTCGTGTTCGCGACACGGGACACGTGACACCACGTGGTTGTGTCCAATGTGTTCGCCTATGGATAGGCTTCGTGTCCATGACACTACGAAGTGTCCACGTGTCGTGTACAGTGGACACGACACGCTCAAAGTTAGGTGTCTGTGTGTGTACACTGTGCAGTGAATGACCCTTGCGGGGACGAATCCGTGTCCGACACGACACGAGGTCATCCCAAACTTTGGGGATGACCTGTCAGTCAATGCCCCGTGTCGTGTGTCAATTTTGACGTGTCCAAGTGGCGTGTAGAGGGTGTTTGGACACTGTGGTAGCAGGGCACATTTTGTGTACTGTGCACTGTGTCCAGTGTGTGAAACTGAGAGCTTCGTGTCCAGATTTTGGACACGACACAACCCAATTTGTGCTCAGTGTTTTAGGGTTAGGTTTAGGGTTAGCTAGGCTAGGTTTCTGATCAAAACATTTGAAAAACAGTGAGTATATATCAATGTGACAGTGAGCTAAAAACATTAAAATACAATAAAATTCAATTAGGATACGTGTCCGACACGGACACCAAACTGACTCTAAATCCTACCAAACTTGACCCACAGTCCCATGGTACCTAGATGCATGCAAATATGAAGAGAAAATACAAATTAACATGGTTTATAGGTATTTACCTATTTGGTGAAAAGTCAAGAAAACACCAAAGTAGGGGGGGTGTCCTCTTCTCTTGGTGATGCCCAAGCTCCACAAATCCTTGATAGCAGGCCCTAGATAGTATCCTCTAGTGTAGGGGAGTCCAATGCAAGAAACTAGGCTCAATTTGGATCAAGAATGATCAAGTTATGTAGGTTTGAAGAAATAGGATTTTTCTAGGATTAAAATTCATATAAAATCTTCATGAATGAATGAAATGAGATTATATAGAAGGGTGGCTGCTAGGGGGGTGCCCTATGGCCGGCCAAGACAAGGGGGGGGGGGGTGTCCTAGGCTTGCTTCTAGGTTAAGGCAAGGACTTTGGTGAAAAGGTCTTGATATTTTGCATAAATCAAGCAAAATATCATATGATAAATATCTAGATATTTGTATAGCTTTGACTACCATGAATATCTAATCCTCTTAGTCATTCTAGGTTAGGGTTTAACCTATAGATTAGGGTAACTAGGTTAGGGATTATCAAGTCACTAATCAAAAGTCCATGAATAGTAAAATCTCTCTAATCCCACTAAATTCCAAATAAATTCCTAAAAATTACCAAAATACCCCTATGGCTAAAAATCACTAAAATGATATTCTAAGCCTATGGTCAAGCTCTCATGGTCATGGCAACTTCTAGGTTAGAGAAACTAGGGTTTACACTAAGGTTTACTAACAAAGTCACAAGTCATGACTTAGCATGACTTTAGAAATGGTTTAACTTAATTAAAATCACCAGAAAATCATACCATGACTAAAATACCATTAATAAACAATAGAAAATAATAAATTTTCAAAAATCCCCAATTTTAGAAAACAGGGTGTTACAATACTATTCAGGGATGGGGAGTTATTAGTGGTTGTGTGATCAAATTTCCACATTGTTCTACTGTATACATTGTTCATAGCTATACCCTCGCCTCACGACGGGTAAAGTCTTACCCTACATCTTTCATAGCTTTCCATGGTGACCGGCCTTACCGCTCTATTGTACACATTGTTCATAGCCGGTCGGATGGAAAGCCTGATCACGTTTTCCAAGTCGATCACATAACGCTCTAATAATTCAAGGCATATTTTATATTTACTTATCTTATCATATATCATGTTCTGTTCTACATTCAGTACTTTCTCACCATGCTATGATATTCAGTGACTCACATGTTCTAAATGCCTTTATGTTATACCTTGATTGGAGACTAAGTTCTGCTCGGGAGAAGAGTTACAACTCCGGTCCTTGTTTGGTTTAAGCGTTGTAACTTAGCTTCCGAACGGTTCCCAAGTCTTCCTATATCTTTGTCTTGTATTTCATTATACTGTCTCTTATAGAATTTGTCAATTCACATGGAACTGCTGTTAGTGTTTGTACTTGCTCATTTTTCTGACAGGAAACCGTTATGATATATTACAGATGATTCTGAGGCAGACTGTTCGACCTATTATGGGCTCGAGTCAGATGGAGTAGTCCAGGACCGTGGCCTTATAGTAGAGCCACTAGACTTTGTACTCCCAGAGTAGTGTAGCTTAGTTGGGTTGCCTGGACTGCGATCCAGCTAGTATTATCAGATTGTAGCTTTCTATGTTATATTTTGAGACCCTGTGATGTGTGTATATATCTGGGCTTGTGTTGGATCTTGGACTTATTTCCTTTTCATCTATCATATTTCCTTTCATGCTATCTATCCTAGTTTGCTTTGTGATTGAGACTGTATTGCTATGTCACCTCCATTCGGAGTGTATATATACTGTACAGGTACCTTTATCTGTTTAGTTATAGTATTTATAGATGACCTAGACAGCGTTCTACCGCCGATACTGCGGCGTAGGCTGGTCGTAACCACGTACTCGTGCCCCTAATCAGGGTGCGGGTCGTGACAGCGCGGGACGGTGTGGGGCGGGCGGTGGGGGGGGGGAGAGTGGGGGTAGTCTGAGGTTGGAGGCGGGGCAGGGTGGTTGGAGAGGGGACTGAGATGGCCGGTGGGTAGGAGGAGGAGATAGTTTTAAATTTTGAACATTATTTTTGTTGTCCTTTTTGTTTCAAAATATTAAATTGTAATTTTTTTTAAAGATATTAGATTAAAAAAGTTGAAATAATTGAGGATATCAAGTTACGATTAAGTCAAATGTTTAATTCAATAAGACAATCTCCAATGGTGATTTCTAAAATTGAGTTCTTATCCTATTTGGCATTGTACTTTAAGGAGATTTCTATCCTAGTTGGAAGAGTTTCTACATAGAAATTGTAGACATACAAAAATGATCTCCAATGGTTCTCCATTTCTATCCTATGTGTCACATAGTAAAAGGACCAATTTAATGGTGTGGAGTCCAATAATAAGACCATCTCCAATGGGGGTTTCTATCTTTCCTATTTCTATGGAAGAAATCCATTTTAGAAAAAACTTCTCCCAATGGTAGTTTCTATCACCATTTCTATCCTAGGTGGCAATGATGTAGGATGAAAACTTTCTAGGAGGGTTTCTACATGTAGAAACTCTCATAGAAATTCTCCTACCTCTCATGACAATTATTATTGGGCCCCACACCATTAAATTAGTCATTTTACTATGTGACACATATGATAGAAATGGAGAACCATTGGAGAGCATTTTTTGTATATGTACAATTTTTATGTAGAAACTCTTCCAACTAGGATAGGAATCTCCTTAAAGTACAATGCCAAGTAGGATAAGAACTCAATTTTAGAAATCACCATTGGAGATGGTCTAAGACCATGGGGGTTTCTATCTTCCCTATTTCTATGGAAGAAATCCATTTTAGAAAAAACTTCTTCCAATGGTGATTTCTATCACCATTTCTATCATAGGTGACAATGATGTAGGATAGAAACTTTCTAAGAGGGTTTCTACATGTAGAAACTCTCATAGAAATTCTCCTATCTCTCATGACAATTATTATTGGGCCCCACACCATTAAATTGTTCCTTTTACTATGTGACACATAGGATAGAAATGGAGAACCATTGGAGAGCATTTTTGTATGTCTACAATTTCTATCTAGAAACTCTTCCAACTAGGATAGAAATCTCCATAAAGTACAATGCCAAGAAGGATAAGAACTCAATTTTAGAAATCACGATTGGAGATGGTCTAATTGTCTAGAAATTTTTCATCCTACATCATTGCCACATAGGATAAAAATGATGATAGAAATCACCATTGGGAGAAATTTTTTCCAAAATAAATTTCTTCCATAGAAATAGGGAAGATAGAAACCCCCATTGGAGATGGTCTAACTATAGAAGCTCAAATGTTAGCCGAGACCTGAACATAACCAGCTGTATTTAGTTGGCAAGTGAAAAATAAAGAAAGTAGAGAGTTCTTTCTTGAGTTTCTGGTGAGAAAACGACGGGAAACTAAACGGAGAGGGTCCCTCCGTGACTCCGCCTCCACCCGATCAAACCGCTGTCGATCGCCGGATCTCGTTCCCGCCACCGAATCTCGCCGAAGAAGGAGAGAGAGTGGAGCGCGATTAGGTTTTTCCGGACTTGGAGATTGGGGAACAGCAACTCGGTGAAATTATTCTCCTTCAATTATCGATGATTTTTTTTACTAATTTTATGTAGTTGGATCTTTATATTTTATGTTTAGGTCTATATTGACTCGATACCAGCGTTTGTGATTGCAGGTCAAAGAAACGGATTCAAATTGGTAATCTTTGAGTCATGGTATGCTCTTCTTGATGATTATTTATGGAGCGTAACTTTTGATGTCGGCTTTAAAATTAGGGTTTTTGATTACTCCGGGGTTGTCTTTTTCTATGTGCTTAATTTTTTGAGTTATGTTGCTACTATATGGCTGTGCATTGTGATTTAACAACCACTAGGTTATCATTTATATTTTGTTACAAAATGTTTTGATCTACTAGGTCATGATAACACTATGGACTTCAAATGGGGGTGAAAAGAAAAGTCTGCAATTTTACTAGAAAATAATCCCAAATAAGATGAACTACTAGAAGTTAAGTCCTAACCTATAATTGGGGAACAAATATATTGATTAACCTTTTTGAGGAAAACGAGATTCCGGAATGCCTTGTTTCACTGATGTAGTATATGCTATTATTGTTGCTTGGCTTAATTTCAACTTGATACCCTCAACTATTCCAGTTTTTCAACTTGGTGCCCTAAACTTTTTTACTCGACGATTTGATACCATCAACTATTGAATATTTTCAAGTTGATACCTAAAAATAAAAGAAGAATGTAATTATCCTCCCCCCCCCCCCCCCCCCCCCCCCCCCCCCCCCCCCTCCTCTCTGGTGGATTCAAATCAGTAATCTTTGAGTCATGGTATGCTCTTCTTGGTGATTATTTACTCGACTATTGAATATTTTCAACTTGATACAAAAATAAAAATAAAAACGAAATTACCCCTCCTTCCCCACCCCCCCTCCGGCTGCCCCCACCCCCTCCCACAACTGTACTACCACGGCCCCTCTCCGGATGCGGCAACAACGTGGTGCAGCCGAAGAGGGGGGGGGGGGAGGGGGTGTGCAACCAGAGAGGGGGGGGGGTGCGGTGGTGTGCAACCAGAGAAGGGGGGGGGGGGGGTGCGGTGGTGGGGCAGCTGGGGTGGGACGGAGAGAGTGAGAGAGAGGTGGATGGACATGGGTATTTTCATCTTTCTAGGGTATCAGGTTGATGCATATCAAAGTTTAGGGTATCAAGTTGAAAAAACTGGAATAGTTGAGGGTATCAAGTTGAAATTAAGCTTTGTTGTTTCCATTTACTAGGTGTTACTCCTTTCGCTAGATCATAACATGGATTAATGGGTTTTGCCCCTTAAACATGTGTAAATCATTTTTCTTTCTAAGTTAAACAGGTCATATGACTCATCTGTATTATGCCTTCTAGTTCTTGCCTGTGTATACATGTGGGTTCTTTGCATAGACTACTTAAGTCATTTGGACCGGATATTTTGGCTCTCACTAATTTTATTGTTTTTATTTTAGAATTACCTTATTGGAGCATTCAAACCGCCATGTAATATCGCCATCACATTCTCTGATGAGAGTACCAGAAAGCAGGTATAATAGTTAGTATTCATGGTAAAACATTGTTTTACATGCCCCATTGCAGGACTGCTGGAACTGTACAAAGTTCTCTACATTTGGAATATTGTCGAGAAGGACAATACGTACCGATTTCATGAAAAGTATTTTCTATTTATTGTGAATAAACCTAATTTTTGTCTCCAGTAAGCACAAAATAGGTCAGTATACCCGTGCGTGCAACAATGAACTAATTGGGTGACTACTTGATAAACTTTCATTCTCCATTTCATTTATTATTATTTAAGAACTTAGATGACTATTCTTCATGCATTGTAAATGCATTTAAGGGGCAAGTACATTTTTTATGTCAGCATGATACATTTGTTGTATAATCCTACAAACAATATCAACGAAATTACTATTAAACCAAGAAAACTCATCATTTGGAAGGAGCTTGGAAATAAGCCGTGATTATAGTGCTAGAGATAAGGGTTGCAATCATCGCTTGACCCACCTAAGCTTTTAAAAAGGCGTCTTCCTAACCTAGGCGTCCTGGACATGCTAGCGCGTTGGCAACTAGGTTATAGGAGATTTATCAGGAGGTGCCTAATGCCCATCTATCTACAAGAGACACCTGTCCTAAGCGCCTCAGGCTGCCTAATTTCACCTCAATCACCTTATTCAGGCTTGAATTTGAACACGTCCCACATATCAACGGAAAAAATGTTCAGACCCAAGCCCAACCACATGAAACAAAAATAGGGAAGAGAGTCAGATTCCCAATTCCAACTTACTCTGTATCTCTAATTGACCCCTCTTCTCACTTCTTCTCCCCAAATTGTGGCGACGAGAGAGAAAGTTGCAGACGACTCCGACAATAATTCAACTTCCATGTCTAGGTATTAATATGATCAATATCATTAAGGCAATATGAGTCATCGCACCAATGAACAAAGTCCGCAAGATTACATCATGTAGAAATAAATGATTAGAACTCCACATGACACAAACACAGTTCCAATAAAAAGCTACAATTTTGTCTTACTTTACGTATCACACACCCCAAAATTTTAGTACCGAGGCCTGCGCCTCACTGAATTGAAGATTTACCTAGGCCTTTTGGGGCCTTGCCGCCTTGCTACTACAGCCGCCTTAATCCCTACTAATCCTAATGCAACCCCACCTTCTTAGGCGGGTTTGGATCGGTCTAAATGGGTCCAGATCAAGGGTGGTGAACGTTTGAAAACCTAATCCTAAGCCTAATTTTTTCACCGATCCATTCATAAATCACATTATACATCCTTTGTCTTCATTCGTTCTTTATTCTTCCTTTAAGTCATTTCCCCTTCTTCTTCCTTCAAGTTGTCCTCCACTTGAACAATTCTACTTCCAACCCCTAGAAGCTTGTATGCAGCCACCACTCTTCATGCTCCTCTTTGATCATCCGAGTCGTAGATGTCTCTCCTTCCCAGTTAACTTATGCCCTGTCATAGTAGGGACGCGTCGTCAGGACAAAGAAAGGCTTATAAATGAGTAAGTACATTTTCTTGTCCTCCTCATTACTGATTTTTCGAGTCAGGGGCAGTACCACAATCAAGTGACAGCTGCTAATGGTAAGCTTGGCAGATTTCCTTGGCACTCGGCCAGGGGTCAATAGTTGTGGAAGCATAAGCATTTGTAGAGAGTAACATCTGCGACAAAATGATTTTTGAATCGTTTATTCACGTGGCCATTGTTAGTAAACGAAATATGCTAATACCTCCTTTATCTCTCTATCCGTCTGCGCCTCCTCTTTCCTCTATAGCCGCCCACATTGTCACTAGTTGTGCTGTCAGAGCAGTAGACCTTGCCGCTGCAGATGGCAAAAATTAGGATTTTGGGTTAAATCAGGTCTGGTCGGATTAACCCGTATTTTGACGGATCGGGTTCAGGTTCAGGTTCAGCCAAGTGGGTCTGACGTAAGTGGTTCGGGTTTGGATGAGCTTAAATGGAACTTGAATCCGACCCTCCGGTCTGATAGACACCCCTTGGTAGAGATATGTAAAACTTGCTACTAGCAAATATTGGAAAGCTGGCAATTTGGGAACTCTATCTCCAACTTGTTAGTTTCCAGAGACAGGCTGATGTATGTGATATTGTTGGGGAACATTCCTCCGTCTTGAAAGTTCTTATCAGCTTCCTAAAGTAGCTATGTACCAAATCAACAGCTTTTCATATTTTCCTACCATCAATTTCAAAGAGCCAGTCCAACGAGGTTGCATATATGGAATAATGTATCTTCAACCTTTTTCTTCGAGGTGATAGAATAAGTGAGTCAGGTGTGCATTTGAATTTAACACATGAATGCGACCCACCAGTTATATCTCAGTATTTTGTTTTGATTCATTAATGTAATGGCCTCCTCGAGAATTTCTAGCCTTTACTTTATGGTTTTTAAAGAAATTAATATTTATGAGTTATGACAGTGTTGCTTGTAATATTTTGTCTTAACTCGAGTGATGCCGTAGGTGGTTCTTATCCTCGAATATTAGTTTTTCCATCATTAGTGGAATTTGCGTCTCTTTGATAATGTCCTTTATTATTTTGAACGTAAACTAGAGTTATGATAAAGTTGTGGTGATTATACTGTTTCATTGTTCTTCTTTATGTTCATTCAGGCTTCTATAAAGAAGGAAAATGGTCAGAGTACCATGGTCCCACTTTTCGAAAGCCAAGAAAACATATTTGGGGAGGTATTATAAATGCTTCCTCTTATTCTTGCTTCTCAAGCATATAATTGATAGACAACAGTGTTGGTGAAATATGTAATTTGCAGGTATCTATAGAACCCAGTCATGGTAAAAAAGTTGAACATACAGGTGTGAAAATTGAGCTTCAGGGTCAGATAGGTCTGTTTCTAACTGTCTCTTTATTTACATTTTATCTCACGAGTTATGCAATTGGTTCTTCGAATTGTGTCATGTCACACTAATTGATGTGATGCCCTACAAAGGGCAGAATTTGTAATTTTCCATGTTTCCTGAGACTCTTTTGCAATCTAGGGGAGGTTTGGAGGGTTATTCCATGGCTAGGTGACTCCAAAAGGCAAAAGCTGCAGACAGCAGAAGCGCCTTTACCAACTCGTTCATTAAGATTTTTTTGGCAGACCCCTACGTTGACCATGGTTGTTTTAGCCAATAATATCACACTCTACTTAGAGAATTATGTCAGTTTACAACAACAACAATAACAACAACTACAAAAACAAGGGCCTTATCCCGAATTTTTGGGGTCGGCTATTTGAGACCTTTTCTTTCATTCAGCTATGTTAAGACCATGTACAATGTATACTTCCAGTTTGTTTGAGGTTAGGTTTGCTTACTTACAAGAATTGCTATTCTTCTATTCTTGCAGAGCTATATTTCGACAGAGGAAATTTTTATGACTTCACATCTCTAGGTAAGCTGTTAACTTCTATTAAATCTTTTTTGATGCATTATTAACACTATCACAGGTCAAAGTAGAGTGATCACTTATCTATAAAACTCTGATATCCTATATGATTGTCTACTAAGTCTTATTCTGTTATTATAATTTGACCAGAAAAAGTCAATATTACCAACTGAACTTGATACATGATCTTCAACAAATGTATCCCTTTTGTCATAAGTCTGTCTAATTGAACATGGCATAATAACCCAGTCTCTGTATTGCATTTCATGTTGTAAGATTATTTTACTATTCTTAGTATCCCGAAGAGTACGGAAAAGCATGGGCTTTAATTTCGTTTGGTGGTACATCCTGAGAACTGAGGACTTTTTCTTATGTTTCTCTCATGTTTAACTTATATTTAATATATATGAGTATATCCTCTCTCCCCCCTTTTCTAAACTTTAGATCATTGTTGACCACCTCTTTCTAGCATATCTGGTAGGGGAGAAATAGATCGATCAGGGGACATTAAGTGTTGTAGGATGCACTTGATCGATGTGTGAGAGGTAACGACTTCGTATGGGATGCATGAGGGCAGCTAAGGGAGCTGTGAGATTCACTAGGTCGGAATTGTGCCGCAAGATGCGCCGATGTGGCAACAGGTTTTGTTGGATATGCTATAGGATGGCAAGAAACATCATGAAGATACATCGGGATGGCAAAGGGGCCACAAGTTGAGCAAGGGTGACAAGCGGTGCCGCTAGATGCATTGGGATGACAAGAATGGTAGCAAGATGCATGGGGGGTGGTAATGGGTGCCGTAAGATGCACGAGGGATGAGGGTGGCAATGGGTGCCACGAGATGCACGAGGGTGGCAATGGGTGCCACGAGATGCAGAGGGTGGCAGTGGGTGCTGCAAGATGCGAGTGGGGTAGCAATGTGTGTCTAGATGCGTAAGGGCGGCGATGATTGTCGTGAAGATGTGAGTGGACAACAACGGGTGTTGCGGAATGAGTCAAAATGCTGCTACAAAGGTCACGAGTTGCGCGAGGCCAGCAACATGTACCACAAGATGAAATAGAACTTCACTGGGCGTCACGAGAAGTGCTGCAACAAGAGTAAACTAAAGATGTGGAAAATGTGGTAAATTGATAGCGATGTACTCTAGTTGCTGGAGGTCTTGACTAGCTAACAGGTCGTGCCGCTTTTGTGTTCTAGGTTTTGTTTATTGTTGTTTTTTCTTGGGTTTTTATTCTGAGGGTTCTCCTTGTAATTGTGTCTTTGTCTCATTAACTATTATTGAAAAATCGGGATCTTATCTTCCACCAATTATGGTTTGAAAAGAATTCTTTTTGGCCATTATACAATTCTGAAGTTTTATCATTTACTTGTGCAGTTCGTGAACTAGATGTACCTGGTGAAATATATGAAAAGAAGACATATCCATTTGAGTTCTCTACAGTGGAAATGCCATACGAGTCATACAATGGTGTGAATGTTAGATTGAGGTAATGAATTGTTCTTTATTATGCTTTTACTTTAGCAACACAGTCAGCTTTCTCTATATTGTTTTTTGTAGATGAACTTTGTCTGTATTGTTATTCCTGGTTGAAGTTGCATGTATTTCACACACATTCTTGCTAATTGGATAATGAATGTGTTTGCATTAGCTTTTGTTTGGCCAAGGATAATGAATGTGTTTGAGTGTGATTAGGGAGCCATTCCTTCAGCTATATACCTGTTCTCACGCCATATATATTAAGGGGTGTTTGGTATGCGGAATACTATATAGCCGAACACTATATAGCCGAGAATACTATGTATGCGGAATACTATATAGCCGAGAATTCTATATTCCCAGGAATCAAATTTCAAGTAATTAAATTCTCTGGAAAATTACATTCCCATATTTGGTGACTATATAAATATTCCCAGAAAAAAAATAAAAAACGAAAAAAAAAACCAAAAATGAAATAACGTTAAAAAGGGAAAAAAGAGGTAAAAACGATCAAAAGAAAAAACGACAAAAACGAAAAAAAAAAACAAAAAATCAAATAAAACGACAAAAATAAAATCAAAAAAGGACAAAAAGCAAAAAAATGACAAAAAAAAAAAAGACAAAACGGGACAAAACTAAAAAATGACCCAAAAAAAAACCAAAAACAACAAAACGGACAAAAAAAACTACTACAAAAGATGCAAAAAAAGACGAACGACGAAAAAGATAATAAATTACCAAAAAAACGACAAAAAAGAACAAAAAAAATACTGAAAAGGGACAAAAAGGACAAAACACGACAAAAAAGATTAAAACGAAAAAATGAGAAACGGAAAAGTGATAAAAACGACAAAAGACGACAAAAAATGACAAAAAAAACTACTAAAAAAAGGACAGACAAAAAGCGACAAGAAAAACCAAAAAGCAGCAAAAAGATAAAAAAAGACAAGACGACAAAAAAGTTCAAAAATAACAAAAAACTACTAAAAACGACAAAAATGACCAAAAAGCGGCAAAAAAAGGATAAAAATGACAAAAGACGATAAAAAGTCCAAAAAATGGCAAAAAGGGCAAAAAAAAACATTTTAAAACCACAAAAAGGACAAAAAAGACAAAAAAAGAACAAAAAAATGACCAAAAAGCGGCAAAAAAAAATGACAAAAGACGACAACAAGTCCAAAAAATGACAAAGAACTACTAAAAACGACAAAAAAAAAGAAATGACAAAAATGACCAAGAAGCGGCAATAGACGATAAAAAGCGACAAAAACGATAAAAACGAAAAAAATGATAAAAACGAAAATAACGTTCAAAAAATGATCAAAAAAGAAGAAGAAATTTTAGCAAAATTTTTTTTGTCCGGGCAAAAAAAATACCCACCTATTTTTAAGGGATAGGATTCCCATGTTTTATGGGTAAGCTATTCACCCGGGTATTTCTAATTCCCGGAAATAAATTTTTTATAGCCCAAACAAACATGGTAATATATTCCCACCCTGAATTTTCCTTGGAATAGAAAAAATTACCGCATACCAAGCGCCCCCTAAGGGTGATCTACAATCTTGGAACTGTATACTCATTAAGAGTAACCTCATCAAGTACATGAAATTGTGTGCATGTTTATTATGCCATCATCATATTGTACTCTCTTTATTCATGCTTGTACACAGCTTTTAACCGAAATATCTGGGTCGATTACGTGAAGCCTTTTATTTTGTTTTTAGCTCCATTAACGTGCCATATATGTAAGATAATTTTTTCCCTAGTCCTTCTTGCCTCTTTCCATCTTGTTTGGTCTATCCCCAGTAGCAATCTCTTCGGCTGGGTTTGGTATTGCTTAAGCTTATCAAAAAGTACAAACAAAAGCACCTTTTGAAAGCAACTCCGCTCTGCTTTCCAAAGCTGCTAAGAAAGCACTACATTATCAAGAAAATAAGCAGAGGCAGGTTCCACCAATTCACCAAACACACTATGCTGCTGTTTTTTGAAAAAGAAAGCAGAAGCATATAAGTTGGTACCAAACCAGGCCTTCAACTACTATCCTATCCCTCCAAGGTGCATCCATCAGTCTCCATTGTATACGATCAAACCAGCTCAAGAAATCTGCTTTTATATCCTCAAACAATCTGGTTCACTCTTTTCTCATCCTATCTCACGGCAACTAGTCAGTTTTTTAACCCTATCTTTGACGATGTTGCCAATAGTCTATATCAAAATTCTCGTAGCAGTTATACTTGTTCTTTTGACATGTTACATCCTGATTCGCCAAACTTGGGGGACTTAAAGCATGGTCAGTGTTGCAACCTTCTTATAAACTTTTCCTTTCAGCTCCACGGATAATTCTATGTTCATGCAGAACCCCAAGCATTTCCCTACTTTGACCACCATGCTTTTGTTCATGAATAAGTTTCCCTTTAATATTTCTATTGTCATGTAAAGTCCTTAATATTATCACCCTATGCAAAGAAAGTGATCACTCTTAGTTATATCTCTTGGCTATGAATGTGATGGCGTTGCATGGCGTGACGATAAAGATTGCTGCTTGCATGCTGGAGGATGCAGATTCGTGTTACATAAAACAGTCTCTTCATATATATGGGGTTAAGGCTTAGTATATCGGACCCTCCCCACACCCTGCGTAAGTGGGAAGCTCGTGGCGGCACTAAGACGCCCTAGTGAAGCTACACCCTCTTGGTATTTCTTGGTCATAAATGTGAACTAGGATCTCATTCTTCTTGGACATGTGAATTGTTACTGATTGATTCAGAATTCAGATAATCTCCACCGATAATATTCAGTGAAGCCCACCAGCACTGGCCTGGCAGACCTGAGGGGGTGTATAACGAGGCACTTACGTACTCTCTTTAAATCACATATACATTCAAATGTATATGGACACACATGGGAAATAAACACCTCAATAAGCATACCCTGTTTACGATATTGTGACATCAATCTTGCTATATCCTTATGGTTTTTATAGTTGTTTTTTGCGGCTATATGTAGCCATTTGTATTTTTTTTCTTTGTATTTTCAGTTAACCTTTTATTAACGGCAAAGCTAAACCTTCATTTCACATAATTTTATGAGTGATAAAGTTTTGGTATGTGTGATTTATTAGTTACTGATGGATAATTTTTATAAGCTTGCAGGTACATTTTAAAAGTAACAGTCAGCCGTAACTATGTCAGCAACATTGTGGAGTCCCGACATTTCTTGGTAATTCCATCGTCAGCCTCTCCACTTATGTAAATTTATGTATATTAAGCAGCCATCATAATTGTAATTCAAAATAGAGTCTGCCTAGAATTTTGGTATATATCTATGAGTCTTTGATGGAGACATGGAGATGGAAGCTTTTGATGTTTGAATATATGTTAATTAATTTGCTCCAATTTTTTTCTTACTGTCATGTGTAATATGGTTATTAGGGCACTGTGTAATTGTTTGAAAAATGAGGACAGAGACTACCACGTAGGCCGTTAATTTATCTGAAACTGTAGATTGCAAAGAAAATAAATATGAGATACATGGGAATGGATTCTGTTGATTTCTTGTATACGAGTTATGAATAAGGTGTGGTACAAGTCCATGGTGGATACATGTCGTGAAATAAACACAGGAGACAGAATTAAACTATTAAAGTCAAATTTGTTCGAAGTGATTTTATGCCTATTATAGAACATTTTACTTACAGTCTTTTAGGGTCCAAAACTTCTATGCTGTAAGAGCTGGACCTTCATTTGGCTTTCATGTCTTAGTAACAGTAGAATTGGGTAACTTATTACATGATATATTGTGAATGTCTTTTAACACTTTGATGTTATATAACAATGAAATTTAATCATAGATAACTGACCAGAATGTGAAATCATGCTAGTCAATATTTTTCAGATATTGTTACATATTGAATTATTGATACATTATTCCCTGCCTTATTTATTTCTTCCTTCATCAGGTTCGCAACTATACTCCACTTCCCACAATTAACAACAGCATTAAGGTCAGTGCAGTTAGGAGGTGTTTACTTTTTATACAATAACTTCAAGTTGATTGTGTGCATTGCAGAATCACCATCTAATTTTCTTGCTTCAGCATCTAAATTATTGATATCCTGAAATTAAATAAATGAATTTGCATATCTTTATATTTAAAGGTGCTTAAAGTGTTTTTTTGTTCATTTGTTGTTGAGAAATTGTGCTTGGAATGTCGAATCACTTTCTTTTCTAATTTTACATTTGACATTGTATGCATATAATTTTTTTGATTTGTGGCATTGGCATTAATTGTTGTGCATCTATATGTGTTGGGTGGTTACTGAGCCTCATATAATTCATAGCAGGGATAACTTAACTTACGTTATAACACCATAGATAGAATTTATAAAGGAAAAAGTAGCATAGTGAAGACTTCGTTGGGAAGACTGAGATAAAATATCCATAATCAGGAAGTTGTCGACTTCCGACTTTTGACCTATCTTATTTAAGTCTATCTAATGAAAGTTTATCTAGTCATTTATCTTCTACATGGTTATTTTTGCAGATGGAAGTTGGAATTGAAGATTGCTTGCACATTGAGTTTGAATATAGCAAAAGCAAGTAAGTTATTTCTTGTAACTAGCTGGAATATTTCGTTTGGTAATGGACCTATCTGCTGAATAGAACTTAACTTTTGTCATTCGCTAATTGGAGATGATCTCATCTAGGTACCATCTCAAGGATGTTATCATTGGCAAAATATACTTTCTCTTAGTAAGAATCAAAATAAAAAATATGGAGCTTGAGATTAGACGTCGTGAGTCTACAGGATCAGGGTCTAACACATATGTTGAGACAGAGACTCTTGCAAAATTTGAACTGATGGATGGTGCTCCTGTAAGAGGTAAATCTAGTATTTATGTTTGACAACTTACATATGTACCTATAAATACCTATATAACATAATTGTTCTATATAAATTTGGCTTCCTACTTGCGTTCTAATGAAAGAGGTGATCTGTATTTCACTTCAGTCTCACCTAGTACTATATGATCCCTGTTGCGGGCACTGAACACAATGTATCTGGTGTTCTAAGGGAACCCAAACAAGTATTACAAGGAATTCATCCTTACAACCACATAATGCTTTTGAAAATCAGAGATCATAACTCCCTTCATAGTTTTATCTTCTGTAGGCTTTTTTTTCCCTTCCTGACATTCAGAGAGATGTAGTTTTTCCTCCTTTATAAAATCCGTAACTTGGCTCTATGATTTGTATCATGGGTAGACAAGGACAATATTTTCTTTCCATATTGGTTGTGTTTCTCCTTTTTTTTATTTCCCTCATTTTTCAATTCTATTCTTAGTATACCCTTCCGCCTTCTCAGCTCCTCCTCCTTGATGGAAGCTTCCTTTATTTTTCTTTTGTTTACTTTAAAATTTCTGCTCCTAATATTGATAATTACGAGGACATCTTTAAGAATCACAACTTATGTTTCCAGAAGTAAAAAGTTGGCTACTATCCCGTGATGGCATATGTGGTAGTTGCGAGTAAATCTTCTCTTATATTCATTTCTCCTTAGAAATCTTCCCCTTTTTGTTCTGTTCTATCAAAAGAACCACTTCTTATACTCAAAGAAACATTTGGACATCTAGTTTATCAGAGATCGGATTCCAATGAGCAATCAATTAATCTTGACTTCTTTTTATTGGTCTACATCTTTTTTCTCATTATTTCCTCCTATCCTTGACCTCTTTTGTGAAGCATCAGCTTTGGCCATCTCAGGTCAGTTATTTTGTTATTTTGTTATTTTGTTCCTTTTTATTGATTAACTTCGTGAATGAGAAATATTTGCTTAGGCAGGCTCTTGTAAGACTCTTCCTAACCTTCAGTCTGTACTTCCCACCAATTAGTGTTGATCCAACAAATTTTACAATGTGAAGACAAAGTTAAGGACCTTTAGGACGTCACTTAGTCTAAACTAGTTAAAACAGTGTATGCCCATTATTCGGTGAACAACCATACAGGGTCAAATTAAGAAGTCTCTGCAGACTTGCCTACGGAGTATACCATCTGCATTGTATAAAAGCTGGGCCTATAATTCTACAGTGACTTGACCTTGTAGGTCATTACTGTGTTCTAGTTGTACCTGTGACCTGAGCAAAGTATGTGAAGGATCCTTTCAATGTGGACGTATTTTAAGTTAAAATGTTCTTATTATTTGTATAATGAAGTAACGAAAGGTTTAGCTGTGAACCAAAGTTATTATTAATGGGGCCGTGTTTCTTAATGACCTTTTTATCTGACTTTTCGTAGGGGAATCCATACCTATAAGACTATTTCTTAGTCCGTATGAGCTGACACCAACATACCGCAATATCAACAACAAATTCAGTGTAAAGTATTACCTGAATCTTGTTCTTGTTGATGAAGAGGATCGGCGGTATTTCAAGCAGCAGGAAATCACTGTGTACCGCCTTCCGGAGACCTGACTATCTTGCCTAAGTGAAGCTCCAATCAGCGTTTAAACAAACAGATCAGCACTCAGCAAGACCATCTTGCCCAATGAATTCAGGAAATTCATAATACCTACTTGAAGAATGTGCCACCTATTATTCTACATGCCACTCACCATGGAGACTCCGGAATGGCATCAGCTTTTTGGCTGCATCTATTTGTGTATATATATATATTAGTCGTCTGATAATTATTTACTGTGCATCGGCATTTCTTTTTGTTTTTGGCTTTAGTTTTTTTTTTTGGGTCATTTGTGTCTTTGTTATTGGGTTCTTGGATGCTGTCCTATTTGTATGTTGATTCTTTACCTCCGATATGACGGTGCTATTTGTAGAGTTTCTTTAGGCAGGCTAGATTCTCATGAGTTTGGCGGACTTAACTTTGTAGTTGATTTTTGGCGAGCTCTTTTTTGAGAGACTTTGTAATTTGCGACTTCAAACGTGGACACCTTCAAGTGCTCAATCCTGTATTTAGCTGTGGTAATAATGAGAACAGCAGCATTCTGGAAGGAAATTAGATTTCTTGTATTCTCGTCGACACATTTGTACTCTGCACCATAGCTTGGTTAGCTATTGCTTATTATGCTTGCTTTTAAACAGCAGCAAAAGCTGTTTTGTGAAGCTACTTCTGCTATTTTTTTGGATAAACCAGTTCATTTCTGGAAAAGGAGAATGTTGCTCTGCTAATGTTTTATGAAAAGCAGCAGCAATACCCAGTCAGTGTCGGGCCCAAATCACACACCGTTTCTCCTCTGCAATGTTACAGAGCGTTATATATATATATATATATATATATATATATAGAATAAGGGAGGTGAGGTGCCACCTTATGGGTGATGATTATGTGTCGTCTTCCTATGCTATTATTATGTTTTGAAAAGTGTGCAAGTGCATGATGATAGTATGGGGGTGACACATAGCCACCTCACCATGAGGTGGCACCTCACCTCCCTTATTCTCTCTCTCTCTCTCTCTCTCTCTCTCTATATATATATATAAATATATATATATATATATATATATATATATATATGGGTAAATTGTAAAAAAAATTTCGTTAAATATGCGCCTTTTGCGTAGAAAGACCTTTTAGAATTTTTTGGCAGTTTACCTTTCCTTAGATTATAAATCCGCTTGATTAGGCCCCTCTAGCCAAATTTTAAAAATTTTATACCTAAAATATCCCTGTCCCCCTCTAACCCTCTCTCCCTCCGGCGGCGCTGGCGCCGGCGAGCCCCCAGCACCCCCGACCCCCCCCCCCCCTCGCCGGCGAGCCCCCAGCCCCACCCTCCTCGCCGGCAAGCGTCCCCCCGACCCACCCCCCCTCCTCCTCCTTCGTCGGCCCCGACCCCCCCTTCTCCCTCGCCGGTCCCGACCCCCCCGCTCCCTCGCCGGCCCCGACCCCCCCTGCTCCTCGCCGGCGAGCGACCCCCCGACCCCCCCCCCCCCCCCGGTCCGACCCCCCCACCCCTCTCCCCTCCGCCTCCCTCGCCGGCAAGCGCACCCCAAACAGCCGAAGAAGGAGGGGGGGGGGGGGGGGGAGGGGTAAAATTGTCATTCGGGGACAAAATGAGCATATTTCATACTTTTGGGAATTTTAAGAGCATAGGATCTTTTAGTGCAAAAAGCGAAAATCTAACGAGGGGTTTTTTGCAATTTACCCAGTCTCCATAATTTGAAAATATTTGGTTCTTGAATGAGGAAGATTCTATTTTTCGAATGGGTAGTGATACCATCTGGTTTGGTGAGATCAATTAGAACCCAGCCATGGCTCTGATTGGGTGGCGAAATATCGTCGGGCATCTTTTTGGTGGGAGTTGGGGAATATCCGTGGATTGAGACACGGATTTATTTGGTGGGAGTTGGGGGTAATGGGTCCAACATACATGCAATACAACGTGCACAAAATTTCGTGCGTATCGTCGGGTATCTAAAAAAAAAATATATATATCAGAACCCAGCCATAACTTATTTAATATATGCCCCAGACCTTGAATAACTTTGCAGAAAGAAACAGTCAATGGGAATTTAAAATCTTATTTTGGCGAATAAACCAATATAATTGATCATAGCGTAATATTAAACCTAATTTGATTGTTGGGCAGAGCCATCTCTTACTTTGTTCATGCTTTCCTTTGTCCAGCTGCCAGAGCAACCTGTGAGATCCGGAGTTATACTCATTGCATCTATCATATATCAGAAAATTTTAAGCACCAATTATTTGCTTTCTGATGAAGATCCTTAATTGCTTTACCTAAGTTTAAACCCTCATTGATATTTGTGGTATATGTTTATACTGTATCACGAGAAGGGTCATGACCGTTGCAAGTTGTACGATCGCACAATATCATTAAAAATCAAAATGTTCCAATTTTTTAACCTCTTTATATAATTACTAATATGATATTTTTAATTTTAGATTTACATTTAGATATTCCTACTTTTTAGATGCTACACTAACAAAGTTCTTATAATGTCATAAAAGGCCTTTTAAAGTGGTTTAAAAAAGAAGAAGATATTTTATAGTATTTGTACTGTGCTTAGAAAGTCAGAAACGTACATAAAAAAGGGTTATGAAGTCGGCGGAAGTTCCGCAATTAGTTTTTAGAAGCCTACTTATATTTGGTATGCAAAGGTAAACTCTTGCTTTGAATCATTTACAGGTCTAAGGATATATCAGTACGTGAAAAAAAAAGGGTACGTGAAAATAATTATCAAATATTTAATTAGTTCTTCGAAGCCGATTTATATTTGGTATGCCTCTTTTAAGGTATATGGGCCCAAAACAATATTGTATCTCATGGACTAACTTTAGTTCGGATCACACCACGTTCCTAAGAGGACGTGGAACTTGTTTGGACGACTCTAATTGGTTCGAAATAAATGGTGTTGAATGTTCATGCGTATAATAGGATTATACGGACTCTTCTCAAGGTGGAGTAGGAGCATCCTCTCTAAGGTGGTACGAAAGAAGATCAGACCTAATGTTAGAGACAACTACACGTTGGCTTCAAAGATTGGCTTGACGCGTCCAAGGTGGAGCAAGACGTTGTGGTTGGCACACAATGGTGGTGTGGATGAACGTGTCGATTTTGCTCTGTGGTCGAACGGATCTAGATGACAATATGTTGGATCTCCTCGGTGCTCGGCTGAGAAAAACGAGCAAAATGTAGCAGATGTACTATGGTTGTTCGGCTGGCGGGAACGAACGAAAGATAGCAGGGTGCTAAGGTTGTTCGGCTAACGAAAACGAGCTAAGATGAAGATTGTTGGATTGTATCTCGTTTCCAGTTGAGCCCTCAAAAATGGGTAATCATGGAGTTGGTAATTTAGTCCCACATCGAATAGGAGATGAGACCATGAGGTATAGATAATTAGAATTGGTTTAAACTTTACATGAAAATTCTCTTTTAAGACACGTGAATGAACTCAGTCATATATCTACGTGAAAAATAATACTTTCGATGTAGAATTCGCTGCCTTCCAAAAGTTCCCCCAACTGATTCTTATGTTTCTTTTGTACATTGTAGCTTCAACCAGAGGTTCTTCCAGCACTGGACCCCGTAAGTCTTTGTATCCAACTGTGTATATATTGAACGTATAGATAGTTTGACATATGCAAGTATTCTTTGAGTTGATACTTTTTTTTTTTTTTTTCTTTTTTTTTTTTTGGGTGTCCATTTCTTGAGGCCGCCAGCTTGGGACCGTGGCCGTCCCGTGACCACCCAGCTATTCTATGCCCACGGAAGGAACTCGAACTTGGGACCCTCCCCCAAGTTGATACTCACAATATCCTTTTGTATTGAGATATGGCGACTGAAAATCGAGCTAAGCTGTTTAAGTAAAAATAAAGCGGTCAAACAAGTCTAAAATTGAACTCAAACTTGACTCTTTAAGAGCATGAATTATAGCCAAGGTTAAGCTTGCATTGGGTTTGTTTACGAGCTCATGACCTTTGTCCCAAACCATAGTATACCTCAATAAGCATAATATCAGAGTGAAAGTACTTAAATAAGCTTCGTACCAAATTGAAAAGTCTATTAGTTAGAGTTCTATATTTCTTTTCATATAAGTATATAAATAAAAATGAGTTAGTTTTTGAGCTCACGAGTCCAATATTCCTAAGATCTTGCTTGGCCTTCTTTATATGATGAGCCTATTCTTAGGAACAACTCGTGCTCTTGAGCACAAAAAGCTCGACTCACGAGCTTTTCAGTGAGCTGAGTTTCATCCGCTTGTGAATAGCTGAATCACCGGCGTAACTACTCATGGGCTTAGGTGGGCTCATGCCCACCAATTTTTTTTTTTTTTGTAATTTTTTTTCTTAATATAAGTCAGCTAACACCTCAGTCCAGTCCACCCAGTTCATCCAAATCCACTCCATTTCAAATTTCTGATCGTTTAAGTTAACTTTGGTTTGTTAACCCCCCTACAATATGAAGATGATGAGGCTATTCGATTTCTAAAGATTTGACTCAGATGGATAATTTCTTTTCCCAAGGTGGGGACGTGAGTAATTGTGTTAAATCAAATTTTTTTCAAGAGTGATAAACAAATGAAATTTAGAGGGTCATCATTTTTGGGTTTTAGGATCATAAGCTTACACATTTTATACATACTTATTTTCCCTATATGAATATTTTGTCAGCCAGTAAATTGCTTGTCTACTTCAAATTTATGCACACACTAATTTCCATAAAGATTGGTGATATAAGAGATCAGAAATATATTATATATATATATATATATATATATATATATATATATATATATATATATATATATTAGAAGGTGGTTCATCTTAACAAGAAACTCTTACGAGGAAGCAACCCCCATCTCAGTTATATATCATCAGGAAGAAAAGAAAAAAAAACTTAATATATTGGCTGTTGTAAAGGTGGTTGGAGATCAACAGTTTCCTCTAACTCTGGTCTTCATTTCACCAGTTAACTTGTTGTCGACACCAAATGATGCAAGTCCTTGAAAAAAAAATAAGAACACTTTTCCTCCACTTGTCCATCATGCTTCGACTCTTTCTACAAAGTGATGCCACCACTCTTTCTAGATTAGTTTCTCTTAATAGTTTTTTTTTTCCATTAAAAATGCAATTCATTTTGACTAAATTAGTGAAACATCCTCTCCGTCAGATTTGGACAACTCTTTTTGCTCAGGACAACCCTACAGACGATCAGTATGATTCCAGATAAGGTCAGGGTCATGGGATTGTTAGAGTCCAATATAAATTTGGTAAAAGTACATTTTGAAGTCCAAATATGATAACAGATTTGTTTGATATGATTTAAAAATTTACATAAATATCTGATTTGATTAGATTTACAAATTCGTATCAAATATTAATTTTGACCATATTTGGACGTCCATAATTGGTAATGGTATATAATCTACACTGTTGGTTGTTGGTGGACGACCAAATCCGATGGTGGGCTACCTTTAGGATTTTCTAACTCTAAAATTAGGTTTCTCGTCGTATTTATATGAGCTGAGAGTGGAGGCATAAAGATATAGCACAAGATAGAGATTTGGAGTGCTCGTCTACAAAAAATCTAAGAGAAAGCTTGTGCTTTGCTACTAGGACTTCGTCATTCAAGACAGAAGGAAGAAGAGATAAAATCGAGGAGTCATCAACTTCGGTTAGGAAAATTGATACGGATTGGTGAGCGATTTTTAATTGTAATATCTTTCTTTTTCTTCTTGAGTGTGGTGAGGGGGTTAAACCTAATAGAACAATGGTTCAGTATTGTTTTTGCCAATCTTGTAATTTCATCTGAGTATATATTGAGATTTGTGTAGGTGACATTCACCGTCATATACTTGTCTTTATCTGTACTTGGTGTCCATTAAACGGAGGTTGGGTAATTATGTCAGATGGGTTTGCCTAAATTTTCGCAACGGCAATATTTCAGACACGGTATCGAAGTGCAAGAAGACGTGTCCGATTTTCAACATGACCTTCCCTCCTCCCGGACAGACCCACAACAAAGACGAGCAATCAAAATTAGTTCCGAATAAGATAACCTAATCCTACCGTCCGGTCCTGGGCCTCTCCAAACACAGTTGAGGAATGCATATGTTTATGTTCATCAAGCCAGATCAGTGGATTCCGTTGGGTGTGTCTTGAATATCCAGAATATTGTAGAATGGGGAAATTAAGTGAGTCAGCAGCCACGAGGAACACCTCTGAGAAGGCCTTAATTGATGGAGAAGGTGGTGGCGAGAATTTCTGGTGTTGGCTGCACCAACTTCATTTACTACTCTGGCTAAAGTGTCAAAGTTGGAGTGTCACATTCTCTTTCGTTTATTAATTTTCTTTTATACCAAGCTTATGGTCAGTACTCTCCATTTGGAGGTCTGCTACTAGAATGATCGAAGCAATTGACTCCAGAAAGATTATGTGATAAAGAAGTTACATCTAGCAAATTAAAAGGTTCAATAATAGATAATAGAGTTTGTGGCAAATAAAATGAGTAATCATAACCAACAAGAATTAATAACGTTGGTAAATATTCTATATACATTTAATAAATAAATTACTTGTGATTATTCGTAAATTATTTTTTATTTTATTTTTTGATATTAAGCTTGTTGGTCAACAATGCCTGAAATGATTCGTGGGTTTTATGCTTTTTTTAGAATAATTGTATAAATGAAATCCAGAAGCATTCTGATATTAATTCAATAATTTCATATATTTTTACAATGGCATTGCTGACCACCTTTTACTAATTGAAAAACCTCCAAGAACTCAACGCAATGTATGTAACTAAAATTGAAGAGTTTTTCTTCTATAGGTATGAATTAAAGAGTATTCTTTTATAGGTACGTTTTAGGTTTCCAACTGGTACTACGTATTGTTATTGCCAAGGTCAGGACCGGTCCAGTTTTTTAGGGTCCAAAACAAAATTTAAAATATTGCCCTTTTTAAAATTAAAAAAAAAAACTGAAACCATTTATAAAAGCAAAAGAGCTTTCATCACTAGGACTTAAACCAACAACCTTTTACATAGTAACCAACTACACTAAATAAATTATTATTATTTTGTATGAACACTAATTTTTAACATATTAAAAAGATTGTATGTATAATTTTTTTTTTAGTCTTTCTAATTTGCTAGCTATGGACGGTCGTTCTGGTTGTTTCTGGACCAGGGTCTGCCCTTGACAACGTTATTATTTGTTTGTTAAATCAAACTGTTCTATCTAATCCTCATCCACCTCTGGACTGGAACTGAATACATTTCTTCTGACTAATCTCCTCATTATGACATATATATATATATATATATATATATATATATATATATATATAAACCTTTTACCAATTGCAAAATTTAGCTTCTGAGTGTGCTTGGCCATATAGATATATGCATCATAATGTACCAAACATTTAATATGAATGAAAAATCTTAAAGTAGTTCAAGCAACAAACTGAAGGTATATAATTTTAGAACTACAGAGTAAAAACTACTTGTGTTACCCATGCAAAATAATACGATGGCACTATTTGGCCCGCAGCTGTCGGCTACGGTCACAGCCACGATCACACTCCTGTGATCAAAATTAGTTTTTAAAAATATATCTAATGAATATATAGGGTTATTTAGTATTACGGTCTCACATAATAGTGGATAGTCCTGCGCAATCCGATGGTGCAGGAGACGGGATTTCGGCGGGACTCCGCAAACAGGATCTTTGATCCGGATCCACACACACACACACCCACACACACCATATATATATATATATATAAGGAGGGATCAACATTCCCTCACTATATATATATATATATATATATATTATATATATTATATATATATAGGGTCGTTCTACAATACATCCGCTGGAAATGGATGTATCGATACATCCGAAATCTGGACCGTTGGATGTTGATCCAATGGTTCGGATTGAATAATAGTGTAGAAACATCATTTAATGCTGATTTAGACTTTTGACCTGTTGGTAACTTGTTTTAGCAGGTCATTCTTCACTTTAATTTTTTCAATGAACACCCTAAATTAACTCATATTTACTCTCTCAAAAGTCCATCCAATTTAATATTTCGTAATTTTTTTTGGTTACAGGCCGTCGTGGTGGTGGTGTTGTGTTTGTGGTGGAAAGAGAAACGGAGATGAAGAAGGAAATAAGAATCGGTCCGGATCGCGTCGAACGTCGTCGAGCCCTCCTAGAACAACGAGGAGTACCAGCTGCGCCGAGAAGAATCGGTCCGCTTCGCGTCGGATGTCGTCGAGGCCTCCTCGAACAAGGAGAAGTACCAGCGGCGCCGCTCTAATTTTACTGCCCATGCCATTGTCTGAAATTTTAATTTTCATGTAATAATTTTATATTTTGTTAATAAAGCTCCATGTCACGGTGGTGGTGGTGAACTGAGGAAACCTGCTTCTGAGGTCGGACGGATCATCTGCTCACTTATTTTAAAAAAAAAATCTGTATTGATCGGGCGAAATATTTTTTACTTTTCTAATGATAATTTTTTCGAAGAGAATATTTTATTTGGACGGTGAATGGCCATTCTCTTTGCTTTTAACACGGAGGATGGCCATTCTCTTTGCTTTTAACACGGCGAATAGACGGAGAATAACCATTCTCTTTGCTTTTCACACGGCGAATGGACGGAGAATGGCCGTTCTCTTTGCTTTTAACACGGCGAATGGACGGAGAATGGCCATTCTCTTTGCTTTTCACACGGCGAATGGACGGAGAATGGCCGTTCTCTTTGCTTTTAACACGGAGAATGGCCATTCTCAAGGAGAATGGCCATTCTCCGTTCCTTTAACATGGAGAATGGCCATTCTCCGTTCTTTGAAAACGGAGAACGGACACTCTCTGTGCTTTTAACAAGTATGGTACATTTAGGACTGGAAATGTTCAAGTATCTCATATTTTTTTCACCAAATTTACAGTATTTTTAATATCATTTACCATAGTACATTCATTTAATATTAAATCATTTTCAAGATAATCCGAATATCATTTTATCAGGCTTCCACTGTATGGCTGAACAAAATTTCTTGCGAATGTTTGAATATAATTAACCTACTATCAAAGAAATTTTTCTTACATTACATTATGCATTACACTGGCATCGACTTCATACTGATGGAATCGATGTACTGATGGCAATAACAAAGGATGAACAGGCAGGATTACAATTATGTTTCCGCAAAAACAAGGGATAAAGGCAGGATTACAATTTTGCTTCAGCAATAACAAGGGATGAAGAGGCACTGGCATCGAATTCGTACTGATGGCATCGATGTAATAATTTTTTACAGAAAGCAAAATACATTACAATCAAATAAAGTTTCAGTGATCCCAGGAATGCATCCGTAATGAGGCCACCTGTAAACCCTAGCAATGCACCCAGGACTCATGAAATCTGTGATGGGCATCTGCAAATCAAAGGAATACAGCAAAATACAATATCATCTATGAAGGCCAACTGCCAACCAAATAAACGCTTCAACCAAAAATCATAATCAAATTAAGTATACTTCATTCCAAGTCCAATAAACTGCATAATTCACGTTACAGTAATCTGCCCAATCCACGTTACAGTAATCTGTCCAATCCACGTTAGTAATTCAACATAGAAACTGCATAATTCACAATACAATAATCCAAATAAATATCAGACATACTCTAAATTCAAGACCATATTACATTTTCAAAATAAATTACGAACTATGCACTTAGTACAAGCGAAAAGTTTAGTCTTACAATATTTCAAACACAAAATTTAGTTTGTCCGCCATGACCAACAAATATTCAGAACCATATTACAAGTCAAATATTACATCCAAATTGAAATAAGAGACATTCAAAACTCAAAAGATGAATCTTCATAGCTAGGGCTGCAAACGAGCCAAGCCGAGCCAAGCTTTTGTAAGCTTGAGCTTGGCTTGACTAGAATTAGTCGAGCTCAAGCTCGAGCTCGAGCTTGATAAATTTTTTATTTTAGAGCTTGAGCTTGGCTCGAGCTTGTTTATATTAAGCTTGAGCTTGGCTTGGTTTGAGCTCGAGCTTGGCTTGATAAACAAGCTTGATTCAAGCTTGATAAACAAGCTCGATAAGCTCAAAATCAAGCTCGTTAAGCTTGATTTCAAGCTTGATAAACAAGCTCAATAAGCTCATAATCAAGCTCGTTAAGCTTGATTTCAAGGTTGCTCAACTTTATTTCAAGCTCATTAAGTTTGATTTCAAGCTTACGAGCTCGATTTCAATTTAGTTAGGTTTGAATTTAAGTACCTGTAATATTAACAATTTATTTATAAAAATTTATTTAAAAAAGTTCCTTAATATCAATTATTAAGAACATATAAGTATATAATGCACAAATATATAAAATTAGAATTCAATAAAGGACAAACGAGCTTCTAAACAAGCTCCTAAACGAGCTCTTAAACGAGCTTCTAAACGAGCTAGCTTGCAAGCTCATAAACGAGCCAGCTCGCGAGCTCAAACGAGCCGAGTACTTTTAAGCTTGAGCTTGGCTCGTTTATTAAACGAGCTCGAAAATGAAGTTTGAGCTCAGCTTGTTTAGCAAACGAACCGAGCTCAAACGAGCTTTTATCGAGCCGAGCTTCGAGCAGCTCGCGAACGGCTTGGCTCATTTGCAGCCCTATTCATAGCCGTCTCCATCTTCTTCTTCTTGTTTCTTTTTCTTTTTTTCCTACTTCTTTCTCAAATATCCTTCACCTACACCTTGAGGGACGGATTAAGAAAATTATAGTCGGTATTGACTCACTTTATATGTAGAAATGACATCCAGAAACATAAATAGAAGTATCAAAGTGATGGCTAGCATTAAAGTGTCAATGTGCACAGTGTGTATTTTTACATAAGAGTTTGGGCTAGCCCCATTTACCTTCTTCACGAGGGAAGGAAAATCTTATTCTTGGTCAGCAAATTCAACCTCTATCTGATTAATCTTTTCCAGAATCAATTTCTGGTTGTCGGATATAGTCTTCATCTCTTTGAAGACATTCTCAAAGTTTGCAGCAACAAAATTGTGTAGGTCATCAACCCTGTCCTTAGTGTTTTTGATTCCATAAGTTGATGGTTTTCCAGATGTTGATGGTTTGCTTGCAGCTGCTGCCCGTTTTCCAAACATTCGAGTGAAGGTTAGTTTTCTCATGGGGCCTTTGTTTTTAATATAAACATCCCCTGCTAAGCTTGGGACAGAATGTTTATTAGCCATCGAGCATACAAATCCTCCGAAAGGGAGAGCTGTCCTTGCAGTTGGTTTTCCCACGAGATGCATCATTCTACTGAACATGTAGGAACCTATATCCATCCTTTTTTTTTTCCCCATATAATAAAGAAATTTACTCTCTCGGGATGGATGGAAAACTCATGTCCAGTAGGGTTGAGTGTTTGAGATATGTAGGCATGCAACAATTTATACAAAGTTGATAATTGATCTTTGTATACATTTTGAGGGGTCTTGGCACCCATCGAAACACCTGTAATCTCATGAATTGCATCCGTCATGGAAACATTATCAATATCTTTCATATCAAACTCAGGAACTGGATCAAATCCATAAAATTCGTTGATGACAGCAGCATTTACCCTAATCAGTTTCCCTCTCAGAATACCAGTGGTTGATCCTCTTCTTTTTCTTTTTTCAGCCGGAAGATTTGAGTAAAATTCTCTTACTATTGTTTGGGAGATTTTTTCAAGACAGGATTTGTTCAGTTTCTCCAATTAATAAAATTTCAATATATCCAGAAAAGATTCGTCTTCGACATCATCCATCTTAATTGATCTTTCAGGCATAACAGCCTTTTTCTTGAAATATTTAATGTAAATCTTCTTAGTTTTTGAGTCTTTAAATTTTTTTACCTCCTCTCCAACCTGAGACTTATTTGATGATTGCTCTTCCTCTTCATTTCTCTCTTCTGATGAGGATTCAAAATCCACAGAGTACGCTGATGACTCTGTATCCGTTGCCACCTTAGCCTTCGCTTGAGTACGCCTTCGATCTTCATAAGTTGAGTCTTCCGACGACTCTGTATCGAAGATAGATTTTCGTCTTTGTCGAGCAATGAGTTTTTTTTAGCCTTTTTTGCACGTGGCTTGGCTGCCGCCTCCGCCTTCATCGTCGCTGCCGCCGTCGCTGCTTCCGCCGCTGCCCTTTCGACCTCTGCCCTAGCGACCATAATTTTGGTTTTTGCCGCCCTTGCAAGTTCTGTCCTTCGGGCCTGTATCGCATCCCTTTGTGGATTCTTCCCCTTCGGCGACGGTCGTGTTTCTTCGACGGCATTTTGATTAGAAGAGTGTTTGGGAGAGGGTTTGGGAGAAGGAAGAGGGTTTGAGAGAAGTAGAGGGAAAATTCGACCGTCTTATGTGACCTTGGAAAGTGGAAAAAATTAGAATAGTTTTGAGTTTTAAATTAATTTATTACTATTATTACTAGTATAAGACGGTCGAATTTATTACTATTAAATTTAAAAAACTACTTTCCAAAATTAAATTTATTACTATTATTACTAGTATATATCCATGTGAAATCACTACATAAAGCATTGGGATTTTGAGACCCTAATTTTAAAAACTACTTTCCAAAGAACTAAATTTATTACTATTATTACTAGTATATATCCACGTGTTCCGTATAGATTATTGAAAAATTTGGCAGAAAAAATGTGGTGGAAACATGTTTATTTAAAAAAAATTGACAACATATTTAAGAATGTGAAGTTTAATCTCAATATTTCCATGTTTCGAATATTTGATTAAATTTTTGAAAATAAGAAGACTATGTACTCGAAAAGAGTAAAATTGAAACACTCAAAGTTGTCCTCTATTTTACTTTGTAATCATATTTAAGATGGATTTGACGGCAAGATTGACGCTGGCAGCATAATCAATTCTATGACGTAACAAGTCATTGATGGGGATATTGTCGCTGATATATGGATTTGACGTAACAAGATTTTTTAATTATAAAGAGCAATGCTATAGTTAGCAAATGGGTGTAAGTTGTCAGAAGGTTGAAAAAGTTTGATTGTAGCCGAAAACAAATTGAGTTAACAAAAATTCTATTTCATTAAATCCCAGCTTCGTCGCCGGAACATTCTCCGGAGAACTATACAAGAGGAGGACAAAAAACTGTAAAAAATAAAAAAAAGTCTAGCCCTCACTGGCCTCGCGGAGGATCTCCGCAAAGTCCTGCAGGTGCGCACACCCGCCCTATGGCACAGGCGGCGAAACGCTTCCCCCTTCTCCAGAGAATCCCGTTCCTCCGAGTGATTGTCACGACCCGCACCCACTGTTAGGGTACGAGAACGTAACAACGCCCAGCCTACGCCGCAGTGTCGGCGGTAGAACGCTGTCCTAGGTCAATCATCTAACAATACCAAAGTACCTGTACAGTTTATACTCTTCGAATGGAGGTAACATAACAATATACATCTCAATCACATCTAGGGTAGAAGAACGAAGACAGAAGATAGATAGTAACTCAAAGAGAACCATATCAGATGAATATCTAAGTGTCTAAGATACATAACATCCAGAATGTCAACTCATAATACAAGACTAAGAGTCTATACATAACTCAACATCTCAAAATACAACACAGAAAGTGAGACAAAATGTAAATATAGAAAGACTGCCTAGACTAAACTGGTCTAGACTACTGGAACAACATCCTCAGCTGCAGGTGGATCCTGCTGAGGGTCCACAACATAGGTGTCATCTAGTCCTGCTCCGTAATAGGTAGATACCAGGGCCTCCTCCTCATCCTCGTAATATTTTCAACAGGTCCAATCAGGACGGGAACGAGCACAATACATCTCACGCAGTGCATAGTATGATAGGAGATATAAAGCATGCAATAGAGTAAAATACAGGAACTGCTGAAAGAAGATACATGTAGCAAAAAAGATAACTGTAATGAAATCTACTGTATATAGAAACTAGCAGTGTCTAGTGAGTCAGAGCAAAATATAGACATGTGAAATGGCATAGGAGATTCATGGCTACAGCTAAGAGTGATTCATGACTACACTACTTTGGATATTATTCACATGACTATTTCCACTCCTCCATCCCCAATCAATACACAAGGATCCATTCAGGTTATGTTAAGATTCGTGATAAGCCCATAAATGGGAGATTCATGAGAGGCTCTGTGAGCATGAGAGTACATGAGTCACAAGCGATTCGTGAATCTATGAAAGCATAGAGATACATGATGATTCGTGAAAAGCACAAACATGTCGTATCTGATGCTCCCGAGGGGGATAACATCTCATGAAAAGATCCATATAGTACCAATCCGTGATAACAATCGTGTCAGCATCAAGTAAAGTAATCTAGAGCAAGAATATAAATCCTGGCAAATATGAAACGGTCAGAGAATGTACTCGCCTGATAACTGAATGTCTGAAGAGGATATACTGTCTGAGGAGAGGTGTATGGCTCCTAATCAGAGCAATATAAGTCACAATGTATCCACAATGATAAAAATAAAGTATACAATGCATACTACATGATGCTAGGTCAAACTGGTCAAAAGTCAACTATTGGTCAACTCTAATAGTCAAACTGGGTCACAGGAAGTCATACTAAGTCAAATAAGGTCAAACAAGATCAAACAAGTTCAAACAAGTCAAATCTAGGTTTAAGTCAACTCCTGGTCAACACTCTAATCAAACTAGTCAAATACTAGTCAACATGATCATCTGGGTCAAGTCTAGGTTAAACTTAGACCAACTAAGGTTTTGGTTAATCATATACTAGTCTGTAAGATAATTAGGTCAATGGCCAACTCTAACTCAAACTCTATAAGGCTAACATGTCTTGGATACCAAGGATTTTATACCACAAAGCTAAGGCATAACCAATCTTCTATACAAGGTATATCATACAAATGTATATATAGCACAATACCAACCTTAATCCTGTAATCAAGCTAATCCCATTCTCCAACTCAAGTCATGACTCAACTCTAAGTATTCCACTTAACCCCATACATATCTTAATTTACATAGGACTACCATATAACTTAGGTTACTATTTACTCATATAGGTTAAACCTAAACCAACTAGTCATTAGGCTAAGGTTTAATCAAACTTAGTCAGCTAGTCCCTCTAAGACCATCTAAGTCATTTATAGATCAATTAGGTCATTTCTAGGTCAAGGTTGACCTATAGTTGACTTTGGTCAACAATAGTCACATTGGTCAACTTGCTAGTCAACCTAGGTCTACTAGTTAGGGTTTAGTCAAACTAGTCATTCTAGGTTAGTTCAAGTCAAACTAGGTTGATTAGGTCAAGTTTGGCCTAAGGTTGACCTTGGTCAACACTTGGTCAAACAGGGGGTAAACTAGTTAAGTCATGGGTATTTGGTTAATTAGGGTTAGCCCTAATGGCCATAGGCTAATAGCTATAGCCCATAGGCTAGTAGCTTAGGTCAACTAGTTCTAGGTTTACCTATATATATATATATATATATATATATATATAATATATATATATATATATATATATACATACCTATATAATGTAAAACCTATATATAGCCCTATATATAAATACCCATATACCCCACATATATATAACCATATACATATATTATATAACATCACTAGGAAACTATTACAAATAGATATATATATTATATAATATAGATATATATATATATATATACCTATAGATATATAACTATATAATATATATATATAGACAAAGGAAAAGAGAGAGACTCAATGAGAGAGAGAGTGAGACTGTGAGACAGTGAGAGCGAGGGGTTAGGAAGGGTCAGGACAGGGGAAGGGTTCCAGAACCTGGAACCAAGGCTCCCTAAACACACACAGATACATATACATACATATGTATATACATATAACTACACACACACTACCAAAACTCCCCAAATTCGACCCACTCACAAATACTATATACTACATATATACTACTAATATACACTAGTACAATGTATAAATCCTATTAAAATCGATTTGAAAATCGATCTTACAAAACTGGGAAAATCCTAAAAAAGGAACAGTGTACAGTTACTCGAATATAGGGTAATTCGAATTACACCCTCTAAACGAGCTAAGACTCGATCCTATGGATTGGTACGTGTCCCACAACATACCCTAGTGTCCTAGGTGTCTGACACGACACCACGACACAAATTTATGGTCCAAACATTCAAAATATCACACGGTAAATTAGGATACACGAACAGTGCACAGCGTCGTGCACGTGTTCACGTGTCTCGTGGACACACCACGAGACACGACACGACTCGTAGTCACACACACGTGTAGCCCACATATAGGGCTACACGATGGACACTCTGTTATGTGTCCACGTGTCTATAGGGTCGACACGAGACCCGTATCAGTCGAGGAAACTCGACTGATACGTGCGGTGGACCGCGTCGCGCAGAGATGCACACGTCTCGTGCTCGCGACACAGGACACGACACGTCTCGTGCTCGTGTCCTCGTGTACGCAACGCATAGTGCTACACGCCCGTGTCACTACGAGGTGTCCACGTGGCGTGTCCGTGCGACACGACACGCTTGAAATGTGCTCTGTGCAGTGCAGTGCGCGACCCTTGCAGGGACGATTCCGTGTCCGACACGACACGAGGTCATCCCAAACTTGGGGATGACCTGTCAGTCAATGCCCCGTGTCGTGTGTCAATTTTGACGTGTCCAAGTGGCGTGTAGAGTGTGTTTGGACACTGTAGTAGCAGGGCACATTTTTGTACTGTGTAGTGTCCAGACAGTGTTGAAACTGAGAGCTTCGTGTCCAGATTTTGGACACGACACAACCCAATTTGTGCTCAGTGTTTTAGGGTTAGGTTTAGGGTTAGCTAGGCTAGGTTTTGGTTCAAAAGTTCTACAAACAGTGTGTAAATATCAATGTGACAGTGAGCTAAAAACCTTAAAATACAATGAAATTAAATTAGTACGTGTCCGATACGACACCAAACAATTCCTAGATTCCACCAAACTTTACCCCAGCTAGTATACACCTATATGCATGCATTTATGAAAAAATTACAATATTAATATGGTTTAGAGACATTTACCTATATGTGCAAATCCTTGAAAACTCATAAATGAGGGGGGTGTCCAAGTCCACTTATGGGTGTGTCCAAGTCCTTGTGTCCAACTTGCTAGCCTCCCTTAGCACCCTCTAGGTTGTAGGAACCCAATGCAAGAAACTAGAGGTGATTTGGACCTCTAAAGAGTGAGATATGAAATTTTGAAGTAAAGGGTATTTTTCATGAATTTAATTCAATGCAATGCAATAAATTTATCAAATATATAGGAAGGGGGTCATGCCAAGGGGGGGGGGGGTGTCTTGGCCGGCCATGCATGGCCAAGGCATGGGGGGGGGGTTGTCCTTGGCTTGCTTACAAGCTAAGGGAAGGACTTTTGTAAAGGTTTAAGATATTTTGCATAAATCAAGCAAATATCAATAAGTAAATATCTAGATATTTGTATAGCTTTGACTACCATGAATATCTAATCCTCTTAGTCATTCTAGGTTAGGGTTTAACCTATTGATTAGGGTAACTAGGTTAGGGATTATCAAGTCACTACAAAAGTCCATGAATAGTAAAATCTCACTAATCCTACTTAATTCCTAGAAAATTACCAAAATACCCCTTAGGCTAAAATCACTAAAATGATATTCTAAGCCTATGGTCAAGTTCTCATGGTCATGGCAACTTCTAGGTTAGAGAAACTAGGGTTTACACTAAGGTTTACTAACAAAGTCACAAAGTCATAAGTCATGACTTAGCATGACTTTAGAAATGGTTTAACTTAACTAAATTCACCAAAAATCACACCATGACTAAAATACCACTAATAAATAATAAAAATAATAAATTTTCAAAATCCCCAATTTTCAGAAACAGGGTGTTACAGTGATCGCCAACAGGTCAAAGTTGGGCTCCGGATGAAGAGGTCGAGCGATGACCTCCAGTGACAACCCGCAGGAGGTCAGGAAGTCCGCAGCCTCTGCCAGCCAGTCATAGGCCGGAGGCGGCGCAGAGGGTGCTCCATGCGGAGAGGCTCGGCGACGACTGGAAGAAGACTCTGGCAATGGTTCCCAACCAGATGATCTTTTTGGAGCCATGTTAAATGTGCAACCTACTCAGATGAATGGGGACCCCTATGTATATATATACACGTTCCAAACCGACTCTTCCTATTCCTTATTGGAAGTTGGGGATATACACTCTTACAACCTTCACCCATTGCTGACATGTGGGCCATGGCCCACATGTCAGCAATGGGCGAAGGTTGTAAAAGTATTATAGGACGGATTTTTGGGTTAGTTGCAGGCTTAGTTGGTTATGCTGTTTGGCTTTTACATGGAAGGCCTAGGTTCGAGTCTGGTGTTTGGGTTCTGTAGAATTTTTCTATTGTTAACATTTTTGGGTGCTAATATGCTTTTTAACTTAGTATGGAACAATTTTTGGGACTGTTAATGGCCATTCTCCATTCCTCTAACACGGAGAATGGTACATCTAGGACGGAGAATTGTACATTTAGGACGGAGAATGGTACATTTAGGACGGAGAATGGTAAATGTAGGACGGAGAATGGTCCATGTAGGACGGAGAATGGTACATTTAGGACGAAGGTAGGACGGAGAATGATACATGTAGGACGGAGAATGATACATATAAGACGAAGAATGGTCAATATAGGACGGAGAATGGTGGGACCCACCTAATTTTTCCTCTCAAATTTTCTCCACCATTTTCTCTCCTCCTTTCCAAACACCATCATTTAAAATTTTTCTCTCACTTTCCTCTCAACTTTTTCCTTCCTTCCATTTTCCATCCTTCCCAAACAGTACCTTAGGACGGAAAACGGTAAATGTAGGACGGAGAATGATACATGTAGGACGGAGAATTGTCAATATAGGACGAAGAATGGTACATTTAGGACGGAGAATGGTACATAAAAGACGGAGAATGGTACATTTAGGACTGTTCCGTAGGGTTGTGAATTTTAAATAGTTTGGCTGTTTAGTTTTGTTTTGAATCTATATAAATTGGTTTTGAAGGCTCGTGAAGATGAATTAGTTTGGATGTTTGGCTGTGTAAATAGATTTTAAAGGGTTGTGAAAAATAAACCAATGTTTTCGTATCGATCACCATTAATTATGGTGAATGGCACTGATACCACTAATATGAGTAAAATTTGCACCGCCAGAATTTATTTTGAATAAGGTAAAATCTGTGTTAGGAAATGGCGAAATCTCTAGGATATGATTACACTGAGATGTTGTATTAATGGTAAAATCTGTGTTGGGAAATGTCGAAATCTCAGAAGTGAGCCGTCTTAGACGTCATTATCACAGTCCATTTTATTTATAAAAAAAATAATCATGTAAAAATTAGTATTGACAAAGTAAAATTTGCTCAAATGGAGAATCGAACTCATAAAAAATACCTTGTATGTAGACTAGTGAAATATATATAAAGAATGCATGCATGCATGCATGCTAATGTCTTCACCATTCACCCCAGGAATGATAGAACATATCTAAATCATTATACCACTCGTACACAGGTTTCTCCTGGTAATGGGATTACATTATCAAAGGGTTTTTTAAACGTCTGTATTGAATAACAAATTTTCCAGAGTTCGTCGTCGAAGATCACGTTGAAGCACCCACGTATGTCGAGCAGGCGAAGACCCTTGCAGTTGCATATGATAGATCGCAGCGTGTCTCCATTGAACATGCCGAATCCCATATGTATGCTCGAGACGCGGCATCGAATCTGCCACGGCCTTTCCCTCTGCCTCATTTTTCGTGTCCAGTACGAACATGTTCCTGAGCATGAAATCCGGGGGAGGCATGTTCCTACTCAGCTTTACCAGACGGCGGCAATAATTTTCGACGGCAATTATTCCAGTCGACATGATGTAGATGCAGTAGCTATTGTCGAGTTCTTCTAGCACAGAGAGAAACTCCAAGTGTCTCACGAAAGTTTCATCACTCATGTCGCACTTCGGAATGTACAGCACCCTTAGAAACTTCCTACTGGGAACGAAAAATTGGGAAAAATCAATATAATTTAACAAAAGTATACGTAAAATTTTGTAAAAGAAAAAATAAAGTATTAGAATAAGACCAAATAAATTTTACACTGGCCTTAAACATGCAAAAGAGAAGGCTGCTTCGTCGAGCTTGTACGCGGAAAGGGACCCTAGATGTCCCTCACTGCGAGCCACGAGCTTCATTACGGTCAAACTAATCTCAGCGGTTTGCTGGATCCTCCGGCACCACTGTACCAAGTCGACGTTAGACCAATAGTCTAAGGGACCGTTGAGCGCCTTCCACCACGAACGGCAAACTGGGGCCACGTTGCATATTACCTCGTCCGCCGGCATCCCCGACAGTACCAGTATTATCGAGAGAATCTCGGTAGGGATGACGGCCCATCCGCTGCAGTTGATCTTGCTCCTCTCCATTGCGACTGTTCTTCTTCTTCTTTCCTTTGTTTTTCTCTAGTCGGATGGGTTCTCTTCTTTGGAAAAGGCTATTTAACCCCTCGTTTACGCGGGTGTATGTAACCCGCTCGTGGAGGGGTGTGACCGAACAAGTCACGAATCTATTGGAAATAACGGTAATGCCACTGTATTAATATTAGCAATTAGTCGTTTGGGCTCCCAACATATTTGGGTGATGCCAACTCCCATTATGTGGCATCTGACATGGCAGATGACATAACAGCTGACATGGCAAATTTTAACCCCAAAAATTAATTACCTAATTTTTTTTAATGTTAATGTTAATGTCAATATTAATATTAATGTTAATGCTAATGCTAATGTTAATGTTAATGTTAATATTAATGTTAATATTAATCAATGTTAATTTAATATTAAATTATTTATTTACTATTAATGTTCATTTTAATGTTAATTTTATTGTTAAATTTTGCCATGTCAGCTGTCATGTTAGCAACCATGTCATATGCCACATAATGGAAGATGGTATCACCCAAATATTTTGGGAGCAAATAGCATTTTCGTAATATTAGTTTTAATTATATTGTAAATTTTAAATTAACAGAAAAGCCAATGTAGATTTAATATTAATGCTACTGTAAAAATTTTCCGATCATACCTCGATACTTACGTTTGTCGACCGAGTTACCGTCTTCATCATTATCAAGTTTTCACCCGAATCATCGTCATCGCTGGGCGTGATGCTGTATGAGCCTGGAGTTGCCCTCGTGCAAGGCAAGATAACAGATTCACAATAGTGTTTATAGCTCAAATTGATAACATAAGCAGCGGAAGGAAAACGTAGTATACAACAAGAATCTCTTTTATTGATAATGAACTGAAAGTTACAATGGCTCTGAATAGCCCAACTCATCATGCCAATTGGCTACAATGATCATGATCTCTTTAGCTCACAAAGGAGTACATTGTTCCATACATTATGCCTCTTTATAGCCAACAAGTAGTCTTTGTCACGACCCGCACCCGCTATAAGGTACGTGTACGTAACAACGCCCAGCCCTCACCGTAGAAACGGCGTGGAACACTGTAGATTTTCTACTCTAAACAGTTTATATATAAATCAAAACCTGTCGAGAATATGGTCAACTCCGAACGGAGGACAAGCAATGAATATATGAGAACTCAATCACAACTCTAAGATAATAAGTAGAGACTGAAAGATAAAGACAACAAGACTATAAAATATAACATGTCAAGTCCATCACAAATAATATACAAGTCTAAGTCCAAGTCTCTAATACAATCCCAAAATATAATATAATAACAAGTAGTAAGCTGGAGACAAGGTCCAGTCCAAAATGTCTAGTCTAACTAAACTAAGCTAGAGGCTCGTCGGGCGGAGCTAAGCCCTGCTGAACCAAGGTCTCCAAGTCTACGCCCACTACGTCAACCGGACCGTAGTAGGTAGGACAATCCTCCTCGCCACAATCTGTAAAATTTTGTCAACATATCCAGTCAGGATGGAACGAGCACAAATCTCAAATAACAGTTCTAGTTAGACGATATTGAAAATGTAGCAGTAAATAGAGAGAATATACGAGGTAAAATAATGTGTACATGAATCATGGTAAGGCATGTCAAGACTGTAACTGAATGTAAGAACAAGAAAACAGTATATATCATGTACAAAAATCTGGAACTATATCTATGTGAGTTAGTATTAGTTTCAACATGTGATCGGCTTAGAACTTGATACAATGTTTGGCCTGACTAATCATACGTGAGTGTATGATTAACACTATCAATGATGATACAATAATACTGTGGGGTATTGATCACATATCTACGCTAACACCTCCATCCCTGACTAATATAGTGGATCCAGTTATGACACGTCATGATATGTATTCTCTGAGGAGGTCGCGAGCCTACACAGAAATCGTATCTATACAATGAACAATAAACAATGAAGACTTGCCCAGTGTATACCATATATAAGAGGAATAACATCTTATGACGGGATCCAGACAAATATCAATCCGTGTGAACAATGTGTCAAGAGAACAAGGATAATCTACACTAAATACTAGAAACAAAGACGATATCATAAAACAGAAATGTTATCAAAGAATGTACTCGCCTGTACTGTGATGGATAAGTCGACTGAGTCCAAAAACAGTGCCTCGAGGACCTATAGATGGAATATTGTATCAATATAATAGTTTAGAAGTAAAATTAAGTCATACTGAGTCAAAATAGGTCAAGACATGTCAAACTAAGTCAATCTAGATCAAACATGGTCAAACTAGATTATACATGGTCAATCTCAGTCATATTAGGCTTAACCAGGTCAAACTGGGTCAATGCAAGTCAAACAAAATTAAACTAGGTCGATTTAAGTCAACAGTTGACTTACAGTTGACTTTTAATCAACTGGTCAACTCTGGTCAACTCTAGGTCAACCCTAGGTCAGTGGTGACTAATAGTTGACTTTCGGTCAACTGTCCAAGTTAAATGGAATTTGGGACTAAATTGGGTAAAGTGTTGACCCATAGTTGACTGTCTTCGGCTGAACATCTCCATGTCGCAAGTCCGAACGCCAATGCGGTAGCTCCTCTTGAACGCTAAGGACTCCATGCATCTGGACGTCCAAGCCGAGTCCCGCCTCGAGCCGAACATATCCTGAACTTGTCCACCACTGTGTCCCTGCGGCAGATACAGTTAGACATAATCTTAACATAAATATTGTGATCGTGCTCATCTATGTCCCATTTCGCCTAGCCTACAAGGTTAGAACTTTACATAAGAAATTATATCATTTCACTCAACCAACCAACCGTAAACTTAAACATATGCATAAGGGTGGCAGGCCCTGCGCCTGCACCCAGCGCTAATCTCAGTCCACCGGCCCTATCTATATGAAGGTCACGGTGTTTCTGTCACGACCCGCACCCTGATTAGGGGCACGAGTACGTGGTTACGTCCAGCCTACGCTGCAGCTTCGGCGGTAGAACGCTGTCTAGGTCATCTATAAATACTACAACTAAACAGAAAAATGTACCTGTACAGTATATACACAAACAACCCAGAGAATAACATAATATATAAAAACTACTACAGTCTAAAAGTACTAGCTAGCTCGTAGGCCAGGCAAACCTAACTAAGCTACACTACTCAGCGTGAGCAAAGTCTAGTGGCTCTACTAATAAGCCACAGTCTGGGTCTACTCCATCAGACTCGACCCCATAATAGGTCGGGCAATCAGTCACACGAGACAATTGTAATATGTCAACGGTATCCTGTCAAAAAATGAGCAAGTATAAACACCAACAGCAGTTCCATATGAATTGACAAATACTATAAGAGACATTATAATGAAATACAAGACAAAGATATAGGCGACTTGGAAACCATTTGAAGCCGAGTTACAACCCTTGGACCAAACAAGGACCGGGGTTGTAACCCTTCTTTCAAATAGAACTTAGTCTCAAATCATAGTATATAAAAAAAGATAGAGCATGTGAGTAATGGAAACATAGCATGGTAAGAAATACGGAAAGTAAAGCTGAACTGGAATATAAGATACGACAATAAATATAAAATGTGATTTGAATTATTAGAGCGATATGTGATCTGCTAGGGAGTCATGGTGCTCCCTGAACTGTAGTCGGTGTACCTCTCTCCACTGCTGCCATATCTAGCTGATGCAAGTTCTCCATGGTCTGTCGCAGCAATGACCATGGTCTGTCATCACGCAATGACCATGGACGGTTCGCACCGTAATACATCTTTGGCATCCTTATGTGTAAGACTATGATCGCTTCGATACGGGTTGCTAGCCCAATATCTGAAGGATCCCAAAATTACTGATATCATAGCTTATCACAACACTTGACGGTCGCAATCCGTCCTAATGATGTGTACCATAAATACCATACATAATTTCCTCCTTTGAACTACTCGGTTGAATTAAGATGATGTGCACCATAATACCATACATAAATACCTACATTGGACGGTCGCAACAATATCATAGCTTATTGAGTTATTATATTGACATTGCTTGTCCTCCATTCGGAGTTGACCGTTCTCGACAGGTTTTGATATTATAACTGTTGTTAGATAGTAGAACTAGACAGCGTTCTACGTCGTTTCTGCGGTGTAGGCTGGAACGCTGTCACGTTATAGAATGGCTTATCGAGGAAACTACGTTGTCGACAAGTTGTCCATAACCGTGCGAAGACATATTTTCCTTTTAGTTATTAAGCATAGCCTACATTATCTTTGAAAGCTCAATCCCTTTCCCGTGTTTGTGCCCTTGCATTTATCCTTTCATTCGCAACAACATTATCGATTTACCGAGGAAGGGGGTCGAGAAGAGGAGGGTCAGCCACTCACCTTGAGTTTACTTCAGGCGAGAGAATGGATCTTAATTCAACCGTTCCCGTTCGATCGAGTCAATCGATCCCGACCTATCGGTCCCAACCGAATCGATAACGACAGCGTTCCTTTCTCGTGCACCCTATCACGACCCCACCCGGAGTAAGGGCATGAGTGCGTGACAGCGTCCCAGCCTACACCGCAGAACGACGTAGAACGCTGTCTATTCTACTATCTAACCACAGTTAGATATTACAACCTATCGAGAATCAAGGGTCGTCGTCTAACCCAGCTATGGCAGTCTATTCTTGTATTGCTCCTTCAACCAATCCATTCCTAGGCCAAGGGACCGATTCGGCCCGCAGCAAAAGGGTCGTCGTCTAACCCAGCTATAGTCCGTGATGTCTTGACATTGCCAGTGGCCTTTACACCCTTTCACTGCTTCAAATGCACGTGACACGGGACGGTGCTTGCTATACTTCGATAGCCCAACAAAACTCTTTTCTAATGTTTGTGCAACGACTTGACAAGCAAGGGCTACGTCAAGCCTAGCATCGAGGGAATACGACTTAAACTACGGGACAACGAATATTAGTATTAATTGTAGTTCCAATTATATTTTAAATAAAAAAGAATACAATTTTAACTTTAACTAGTTTGAAGTAGATGTTAAATCCAAAACTATTTTTAATTTTAGTAGTCATATTAGTTTCATAATATTGTAAATGTTTAAATTAACATGAATGCCACGGTATTAGAACCTAACTAGCTGATGTCACGTTGCTCGGGGCTCGGTTAGTGTTCGTCTAAACTCGTACGTGCGAACTAGTTATTAGTAATGATAACCAAAAATTGAATTTTAAGTTTAAAATCTAGTCGAGCTCGATTTTTCCTCTATATCCCACTCCCACCCCTCTTTCTTCTCCTCTCTCTCTCTCTCTCTCTCTCGGGTTCTCTCTCACATGTTGTGTTCCTTAACACAACAGTCCCGTAGCATAAATGCTCTGCATGCGTTATTCTACACAATTTAATAATAACACTGATACCCTATCATTAGAAGAGCAAAGGTTGTCTTGGAAGTCGTAAAAAATTACTTTATATTATCTTCTCAATACTTTTTTGCATTGGAGATGACTTTTTAAACTTATTGTCATTTCTGAATATTCTGAATATAGCCGCCCATGCAAGTTATTGTCTTCTGCCTCATGCCACATAGGATACACAGTACATAACAAGACAGTAGGGTTTCGTAGCATTAAATGCTGCTGCATGTGTTATCCTACGAAAGAGGGCCACGTGGAGATTGCTGTTGCATGCTTCCTCATGCGTTATTAGCTACACATTTTAATAATACATGTACCCAGAAGACGAGAAAGTTGTTATGTTGGAAGTTGTTTCCTTTAAAATTATGCTTCCTCCTAGAATCACTCAAGAATTTTCATGAGCCATCAAAAGAGGGCCACGTGGCGGAGTTACAATGAAGACGAAAATGTTGTGTTGTTGCCTTGTTGGAAGTTGTTTCTTCCTGAATAATGCTTTTTGTACCTCCAAATTGCACTTTCAAACTGGCCATCCTTACGTGGCAGCTGACGTGATATGTTGATCTGACAGCTGACGTGGCAATTTTTTTAAATAAAAATTAACATTAAAGTTAATATTCCAGATTAACATTAACATTAATATTAATATTATCGTTAACATTAACAATAATAGTAATATTAACATTAATCTTAACATTAATATTAACATAAATTAATATTAACATTAAAATAACATTGATATTAACGTTAAATTATTATAGAGAAAATTGGGTAGTTAACTTTTTGGATTAAAATTTGCCATGTCATCAGTCATGTCAGATGACACACTATTAATTTAGGAAAATGCTAAGAAGCTCATTTATTTAACACGCCACATCAGATGGGAGGGCTATATATAGATGGTCAATTTGGAGGTACGATAATATCATTACTCTTTCTTGTTGTATTGTTTCTTGTCCTTCGTTTCTTCTGCTGGTTTCTAATACACTCTATTTTCTTCAATGTCGACGTCACATGGAGAAAGTGATCGTCGTGTAGAAGATTAGTCGATGAAGAAAGCCTCCTTTCAAGAGGACTGTCAGATGATTTGGATGATGAGCAAAGTTTGGAAGATGTTAGCTTAGGAGACAGTAAAGAACAAGATGAAGACATCAACTCAAACAACGAAATGTTATTTCGCATCACCCTTTCTAATGTATTAAGAAATACATTATATTTTTACATCTATTTCTCATGTTTATTTTGTTTTATTCTGTTATTAGGGACGACGATGAATCTCCATTGGATTTCGATGCAGCGACGATAAAAAAAATATTACAATCTGCCAACATTAATAAAGATCCAACCATGCTATTAGAAGAAGATATTGTTGGCCTACAGTTCAACTCTATTGAAGAAGCGGGAACATTCTACCGGATTTATTCAAAAGCATATGGTTTCAGTATTAGAAAAAACGAGGTAAAGAAAAACAAATCTGGTATGGTGACGATCCGTAGTTGGTGTTGTTCGAATGTGGGATTCAGACACAAGAAATACAAGGAAGCTCCAAACAGGGTTCGTGAGCCAAGAAGTGAAAGCAGAAGTGGTTGTAAAGTAATTTTTCGTATTGGGTACAGTCATAAAACAAAGATGTGGTCCGTCAAAAAATTTATGTATATCACAACCATAACCTGGCGAATAATTATGAATCAGCTTTTTTGAGATCCCATCGTAATATAACACCCGCAGAGTTGGAAGAAATTAAGATTATGAAGCAATCTGGGATGGGGACTGGAGAGATATGGAATTTACTTGTCCAGAAGAAAGGTGGCTGGAATAATGTTGGATGGACGAGAAAGGATTTATACAACGCTCTAGCTCAAGATAGTAGAGCACTCAACGATGTTCATGCTTCGACAATACTTACATTTCTTCAATCAAAGGAGAACAGTGACCCAGATTTCTTCTACGACTACAAGGTAGACGAAGATTCCAGATTGACCCATCTCTTTTGGGCTGACGGTTCGTGTCGATTCGATTACGAATTATTTGGAGATTCACTAGCATTCGATTCTACATATAAAACAAATAGAAGTCAACTGCCGTTGGTGGTTCTAATGGGTACAAATAATCATGCGAAGACATGTGTGTTTGGGTTTGCAATGATCCATAATGAGACTGCGGAGACTTATTCTTGGGTTCTGGAAAAATTCCTAGAGTATATGAACGGCAAATTACCAGTGACAGTTCTCACGGATGGTTGCAAGTCCATGAATAAAGCAATTGAGGATTTAATGCCCAGCATAGTTCATCGAACGTGCTCATGGCATATCCTTAACAATGCTGCCAAACATGTACACTGAGAGGGTTTTCACAAAAAACTTAGTCTTCTGATTAAAAGGTACATAGCACAATTGCTACTTTACTTTGAAGTATGTTGTTGTTACAATATCACAACTTTAGTTAACGTCCATGTTTCTAAACAGGTACTATTCAGTCGAAGAATTTGAAAACCGTTGGCAGCAGATGCTAACAGATTATAATTTAGAAAACAATGAGTGGACCACTGCATTGTATAAAACGAGGGAGCGATGGGCGGACACATTCCTACGTGGTAATTATTTTGGCGGATTCTACTGCAACAAATAGATGTGAATCTATGAACGCATTTCTGAAAAGGTTTTTGAATGAGAAGCTGCCACTTTGGAAGGCCCTTCAAAATTGTGACCACGGTTTGGCGGCCTTACGTTACGGCCAGATGGGTAAGCATGTCAATAGATAAATTCTCAACACCAGTTGTGAATCAAACTAGCATGGCTATAATAGAAGGTAAATTTGCCGTAATTTACACTAAAACGGTGTTTATAGATGTAAGGAAGGAAATCACACGTTCTGATGCATATACTGTTCCCCATCATCACATCGTAAGAGAGGCAGAAGTTTGCACTGTCCAAAAGTATTTGTCGCCAACAGTGTCAACCGGAAGGTTACATTTCATCCGGCCGACAACATCATAAAATGTGAATGCATGTCGATGGAGACCAAGGGGATTCCTTGTAGGCATATTTTTTCAGCAATGAAGAGATTGCAAATTGGAGATATTCCAAAGAACTTGATAAAATCTCGTTGGCTCAAGGATTGCAAAGAGAGTTATCTCTCCGGACCTGGCTCAGAAAGAAGATTCATCCACCCAGACATTATTGAGAGCAGAGGTATGGTTCTATTAATGAACAAGTTAATCTGTTTACATACTATTGTAAGAAATCAAGCAAATTCAAGAGAGGGGAACGGAGTTGATGTCGTCTGTTCTGATGGAGTTGAAAGAAATGGTGACCGATATTGGCGAAGAAGAACAAATGGTAGCTGATGCAGTTCATGGAGTGCATGAAGCTTAAAAGAGCCAAATCCGGTAGCAACAAAAGGAAGGCCTTCTCAAGGGAAATCAAGCCAGCCTACAGAAAGTCATCCTATCCCGAAGCCTAGAATATGTAGATTTTGTAAAAAATTGGGTCACGATTATCGTAATTGTAAAGTACGAAAGCGAAATAGTAACAATGAGCAAATGGAATAAAATGTAACGTCGTTGACTTAGACAATGTCTTTCTTATGTGGCAAGATGTCATTCACACGAGACAATTAGATAAAAAAAATGTTCTCCAATGCAAAAGTTTGAGAAGACAATTAGATAAAAATGGAGAACAATAAATTCCAAATTCAAAACACGGAGTACATAAAAAATGGAGAAAATATGTTCTCCGTGCAGTTCAAAACGGAGAATAACATTCTCCGTTTCAAATGACACGGTGAATTTCATTCTCCGTTTCAAATTAAAACGGAGAATGAACAATCTAATGTGTTTTTAATACTGGGAAGCTTATTCTCCGTTTCAAAATAAACGGAGAATACCATCCTCCGTTCCAAATTAAAGGCGAATAGAATCCTCAATCGTTTTAATACTGGGAACGTCATTCTCCGTTTAAACTAAAACGGAGAATGCTATTGTGGTGTCGTGGTTACAATGCTAGACTTGTATTCAAGAGGTCATTGGTTCAAATCTTGACTATAACAAAATTTTGTTTTATTTATACTTTTTTTGTATGTTATGAATGGAGCCATTTAAAAGGGAAAAACTTTATACAGGAGCCTATGACATGTGGGCCATCTCAAAATTTATGTGTATATATATATATATGTTTACACGTTTTACAAAGCAAGAGGGGACCACATGTCATACATAGGGGTATCAAAAATTTGAAAAGAGTTTTGTTAGAAAAGAGTTTTGTGGACCCTATTAAAATTTATGTATATATATATGTGTACACATTTTATAAAGCAGGAAGGGCCCACATGTCATACATAGGGGTATCAAAACTTTGATACCCCCTACTGTATCAAGAAAAAAACTTTGATACATAGGGGGTATCAAAGTTGGCAGAATTCGAAGGGAGATTCATTATATTAATGGCATATAAATGGCCGTAGTTGGAAGAGTTTGTTCTAGTCTTACTTAGCTTTAATTGAGAAGGGGCAGATGCATTGGTATTGATAAATTAATTGAATTGAATTCGAAGTGGCTGCCTTTTTGGCGCATGAGTCCGAGTTGTTCCATGCCTATAAATGGCAGTAGTGTAGAGAGAGTTTGTTCTCGTCTCACTTAGCTTTTCTTGTGGAGATGGACTCTACCGATCCCCCGCCTTGGCAAGACTCTTTCCTCTTGGTTGTCGATCTCCTCGTTCGAAGAAGCTTTGGTGGTGAAGTCCTTCAGAAGACTGACATGTGCCTGGGTTTGGATTTATTGCCAACCCACGCTCTGTCGAAGCGCCCACGTTGATTGGCTCGGACTATTCACGGTGTTCCTTTGCCGCCAGGAGTTCATTTCTTCAACATGTTCCATTGGTCCGACGATACGGTGGTGAAGTCCTTCAGAAGAATGAGATGTGCATGAGTTTGGAGTTTATTATCGTTCCACGCTCTGTCGAAGCGCCAGCCAGGAGTCTATCTCTTCGACATGTTCCTTGTTGAAGAAGGATGCTTTGCACGGTGCTCTGCCTCAAGGAATTCCTTGAGGCAGTGGGTGTGAGTTCCTTTGCTCGGAGGATTCACGATGAAGTGACTTGCCTCAAGGAGTCATCCAACGGTTCCTATGCTCTGACGATGCACGATGAATACACGGGACACGAACTAAAAGACGACAGAGAACAACACTCCTTCACAGATGAAGCTTTCAATTGAATTCCTTGAGGCAAATCACTTTATCATGCATCGTCAGAGCAATGAACTCCCTGAACAAAGGAACTCCGTGTATGGCCCGCAGCAATGGAACTCCCTGAACAAAGGAACTCCGTGCATAGTCAGAGCGAATCAAAGTACGAGCGCTCCGACAGTGTGGGTTTGGATTTATTGCGCTCGTACTTTGATTCGCTCTGACTATGCACGGAGTTCCTTTGTTCATGGAGTTCATTGCTCTGACTATGCACGGAGTTCCTTTGTTCAGGGAGTTCCATTGCTCTGACGATGCACGATGAAGTTTTGCCTCAAGGAATCCAATTGAAAGCTTCAACTGTGAGGAGTGTTGTTCTCTGTCGTCTTTTAGTTCTGTCGCGTGGTAGATGGTATTCATCGTGCATCGTCAGAGTATAGGAACCGTAGGATGACTCCTTGTGGCAAGTTACTTCATCGTGCATCCTCCGAGCAAAGGAACTCACTGAGGCAAAGGAACTCACTGCCTCAAGGAATTCTTTGCCTCAAGGAGTTCCATTGCTCTGCGATGCCCGGACGCAGCTCACATTCAACTTTTTTCTTGATAGTAGGATTTTATGTAGTATTTCAGACTTTCATAATGTACATGTGACTCAAAAAGTCAAACTTTTCGTGGTTATCACAATGTAAATTTTACTCAAAAATTTTATTATAAAAGACAGCAGAGCAGATATTATAAAAGACATAAGTTCTCTTGAAATCTAATTCTTAGCCCATACCAACCTCATCATTGTAGTCTTCTTAGTCCATACCAACCTCGTTATATTCTCATCAAGCTCATCTTCATTCTTTTTTCAAACTAAACGGAGAATAACATTCTACGTTTTGAAAGACACGAAGAACGTCATTCTCCGTTTAAATAAAAATGGCGAATGAACATTTTAATGTGTTTATTATCCGTTCAAGACAGACGGAGAATGTTATTATCCGTTCCGAAATAAACGGAGAATTCCATTCTCCGTTCCAACTAAAACGGAGAATATAATCCGAAGGGGCAGATTCATTAGAAATAAATGGCATATAAATGAAGAATTTATGGTATTAATGGCATGTAAATGGCAGTTTCATTGGTATTAATGACAATAAAAGTGACTG
>JANAVB010009874.1:0-22054 GCA_029216955.1 Iris pallida
GAGAGAGTCAGGAGTACAAAATTATACACAGCTGCAGTCTGTTTAATTACAATTATGTACCGATACAAAATATCGAGTAATCCGGCTAACAGGTGCCGGTGGCTAAACGCCGCAAAAGTATAAGCAGGAGTGGTGGAGAAGAAACCCACTCGAGTCCCCGAACTGCCATGCTCCTAGTATGCACCATGGATGTCAGGGAGGAAGATCGTGTCCTCAGGCTCTGCTACGGAATCTGGCCAAACAAACCAGCGGGGTCAGCCCCGAATAGCAAGTACCGCCAAAGGGGCACAAGAGTTAAGATAAAACCCAGTTATAATGATAAGAATAAAGCTTATGCTGCGGCTATAGGGATAGCGCTACATCGTCGGACCCATCTGGCACCCTTACAACCAAACAAGGACAAAAGGTGCCACATGGAGCCAGGACGCGTCGCACTCTATGACCTTCACATAAGTTTACAGATATAAGTAAGAAGATCTCCTGGTCGTGACTTCGGTCGACAGACCATCGCAGCACGATAACCAACCCAACAATCAAACAAGAACATGGGTTGGATCACGTACCGCGGTGGGCCATGTTCCTTAGTCATTCACAGGAGTAACACATCACAATCAAATTAAGGCTTCCGTTCGTAACTTCGGTCCGCAGCCTGTCATAGTACGATAACCAACCCAACAATCAAACAAGAACATGGGTTGGATCACGTACCATAACAGTCCGCTTTCCTCAGTTACTCGCGGAAGGTAAAAGAAAAATACAAGCAAGTCATTTTCACGGCCAGTCAAGTCTACGAGTTTCTAGTATGGCGAGGTTATCCTCGTATTAATTATCAGAGTCCTCAGATCGTATCTTTCCAGCAAGGCTAGCCAACCCAGGGGTTCGCGTAGACAGGTATGATTTGAGCACAGGTCCCTCGTAAGGCTACCTTGCTAAAACATATAATATGTAGCAGGAATTAATCGGATACAGTCATCCACTCGTTGCAGATGACACAGTATCCGTGGAGACCAGCCGGCGCGTCAAGACAATATCTCAAGGCGGCTGGTGTAACACGATCTCGGGATTTGCCCTTCCCATGCATCTAGTATATTTAGTTGCCTAATTTAGCCCTAGGTGAAACCTTGGATCCTCATGCTGTGGCCTGCATGATCATCCTCCTAGAATGTCGTACCGTAGTACGAGTACCCCAAGTGAGGATCCATGCCGATCAGTATATCAACATGTTCTACCCTCCTTAGTGTATTACAACATTGCAATGCGCCACGTGGGATTACGAGTCATTTGTCAAGCATGAACGAGAACCGGGACATTCAGGCACATGTAGCGAGTAGGAACACTTTGTTCTCCAGGGTCAGATTCATGCTCAGGACAAAAGGCGTAAGGATATATCGCATACACAAACCAATACATATACACGTATATAAGCCAAGGTAGCATGAAAAAATGGAAAACCAGGGACAGGCTGACTAGGTACTAAGGCAAGGTCGGCCAACCAACGCGGGCGCGTCACCTCCATGGCGCGAGCGCGTGGCGGGCGAGGGCGCGGTCATGAGCACGGACGGCCACACGGGCGCGGGAAAAACGGCCGGGCGCATGACGACCACGCAGGGCGCGGAAGACCACGCGGCGCAGGGGCGCGGACCACGCAGGGCGCAGGCACCACGCAGGGCGCAGGAGACCACGCGGGCGCGGGCACCACGCAGGGCGCAGGAGACCACGCGGGCGCGGGCACCACGCAGGGCGCAGGGGTGCGTCCTCCCATAAGCGCGGCGCGGGATGCGCGCGCGCGGAGGGCGCGGACACAAGGGCGCGGGACATCCCATAAGCGCGGCGCGGGATGCGCGCCGCGCGGAGGGCGCGGACACAAGGGCGCGGGACCTCCCATAAGCGCGGCGCGGGATGCGCGCGCGCGGAGGGCGCGGACACAGGGGCGCGGGACCTCCCATAAGCGCGGCGCGGGATGCGCGCGCGCGGGAGGGCGCGGACACAGGGCACTGTTCATCTTCTTCCCCTCAACTGAGAGGGAATAACCATGAACCCTAAAAAAAAACTCCAAAAATCATAACTAAGTCAAATCTTAACCAATTTCGATTTTCAAAGTTCAATCTTGAGTAAAATTCAATTCTCTACAATATAGAACCATTAAAACTTGAAAATGATGGAGTTTAGTAGATCAAAACCAAGGAAAACCGAAAATGTTTAAAACTTAGATCTACAAAAATTAAAGCTTCCAATCAGAAAATTCCGAGTTCTAATCTAGTAGAGAATGAGGAGAAGAACAAGTTTTGGTAAAAATTTTGAAGTAAAAATGAAAATGATGGATCTCTCCCTTGTGCAAGTTGATACTTGCCTTTGGTTGGGTGAAGGAAGTAAATGAGAGGAGTTATGAGGAATGAATGAGGGGAGAGAAAAGGAATGGGGTTTTATATAAAAGCCTAAACCAAGTTGGTTCATGATGACCCAACGGGTTCAAGTGAACCGAGAACATGTCACCCAATTAGAGCCAAAACTGTAAACTAAAATCACAGAAAATAAATTACGAAATATTATTTTGTCAACTAATTTGGGATATACATGAAGAAATACAACAAAATAAATATCGTATAAATATACGTAAATACAAATAAGTAGTATACGTACTAAAAATACGTATACCGGAATCAGGGAGTGACACTTTCTAGCTCTTCGGTGAGAGGACCAGCTCCGGTCCAACAGCAGCAGTATCCTTTGCCGAGGCCCTTGCCGCCTCTGTCCCAGGCGTTTCAGCAACAGAGCCCCCAGCAGTATGCGCAAGCCCAGGCCTTGAGTCAGAGTAGGCAGCGAGGGTTTCAGCAGAGGGGACCAGCACCCCGAGGGCACGGTCAGGCTATGGTGATGACCGTGGAGGAAGAGTTGGCACCAGGTGAGGTAGTGGCAGGTACTATTCTCGTCAACTCCTTTCCAGCTTTAGCTTTATTTGATTCTGGTGCATCGCATTCTTTTATGTCTGCACGATTCGCGATACGGGTAGGATTGGAGCCCGAGTCATTATCAGTAAGGCTCAATATACTTACTGGTAACGGACTTGTGGGAGTAGATAGAGTGTTTTCCTCATGTCGGATCGTAGTTAGCGGTAGAGAATTCCCCGCTAGGTTGATAGAGTTCCCGATGGCCGATTATGATATGGTCCTAGGGATGGATTGGTTGAGGAACCAGTATGCTAGAATAGACTGGCACATTGGCAGGGTTGTTTTTAGCATTCCAGGCGAGCCGGAGTTTTCTTTCTCCCGAGGCGAAGTTGAGTCATCTCCTCCAGTATTGTGGATGGCAGTAGCAGCAGTTCAGTTGCCCAGGATAGTGGATGAGTTCCTAGATGTTTTTCCAGAGGAGCTTCCAGGTATGCCTCCAGAGCGGGAGATCGAGTTCACTATAGACTTGATTCCCGGGACAGCCCCAGTATCAGAGAGAGTCTACAGGATGGCACCATCAGAGTTGGAGATATTGTACAAGATGATTGAAAAACTCAGAACCAAGGGATTCATTCGTGCTAGTGGATCGCCTTGGGGAGCCCCAATGCTTCTTGTAAAAAAGAAGGATGGTACGTCCAGGTTATGTGTTGATTATCGTACCTTGAACTCAGTGACAATCAAGAACAGATACCCTCTTCCGAGGATAGATGACTTGTTTGATCAACTCAAGGGGGCTTCAGTCTTCTCGAAGATTGATTTGCGCTCAGGTTATCATCAGATCAGAGTCAGAGAGTAGGACATCCCGAAGACGGCTTTTAGATCAAGATATGGGCATTGGGAGTTCCTCGTTATGCCTTTTGGAGCAACCAATGCGCCGGCCGTATTCATGGACCTCATGAATCGCATATTCATGCCTTACTTGGATCAGTTTGTGATCGTGTTCTTGGATGACATCCTGGTCTACAGCAAGAGTGAGGCAGAGCATGAGCAGCATCTCCGTATAGTTCTTCAGATCCTCAGAGAGCACCAGTTATATGCCAAGTTTAGTAAATACGAGTTCTGGCTCGATCGTATTTCGTACTTGGGTCATATCATCACTCGAGGAGGAGTAGAAGTGGATCCCCAGAAGATTGTGGCTATTGAGTTATGGCCAGTGCCCAACACAGTTGCAGAAGTTCGCAGTTTCCTCGAATTGGCTGGCTATTATCGGCAATTCGTTTCAGACTTTGCTCGGATTTTAGTGCCATTGACGCAGTTGACCCGCAAGGATGTGCAGTTTGCTTGGACAGCAGAGTGTCAGAGTTCTTTTGAGCAGTTAAAGTGAGGATTGATAACAGCTCCTATTCTCACGCTTCCAGATGGAACCGAAGGATTTTCAGTGTATTGTGATGCTTCAGGCAGAGGTTTAGGATGTGTTCTGATACAGCATAGAAAGGTAATAGCTTATGCGTCACGACAACTTCGTGATCATGAGAGGAATTACCCAACCCATGACTTCGAGCTGGCAGCAGTGGTGTTTGCACTTAAGTTGTGGAGGCACTACTTGTACGGAGACAGGGTGGAGATTTTCACCGACCACAAGAGCCTGAAGTATGTTTTCACCCAGAAGGATCTTAATATGCGTCAGAGGAGGTGGCTGGAGCTTCTTGTGGATTATGATGTCAGCTTGCAGTATCATCCTGGGAAGGCCAATGTCGTAGCAGATGCATTGAGCAGAAGAGCCGAAGCTTATTTCCTAACAGCACAACCAGAGCTGTTAGCAGATCTTCAGAAGATGGGTATTGAAGTTGTTCTCCCTTCCAGTGTAGCGTTGATGGCCAGCATGCAAGTTCAGTCCACTATAGTCGAGAAGATCCGGATGGCGCAGCCGGCAGATTCCAAGCTTCAGCGACTCAGAGCTGAGTGTGAAGCAGGACGAAGACCAGAGTTATGCATTCATGAGGATGGTACACTTAGGCATGGTAAGCGTCTTTGTGTACCCAGTGGAGATATCAGACAGGAGATCATGTCAGAGGCGCACAGTTCTCAGTATTCCATCCATCCTGGCAGTACGAAGATGTACCGTGATATCCGTCAGCACTTCTGGTGGAATGGCATGAAGCGGGAGATAGCTCGGTTGTCACACCCCAGAACCAGAATACTGGAGAGCGGGGGAATGACTCAGCCAGCTACGTATTACGGGTAGATGAATACCGTATAATACGATCAATGCTGTCTAACCTGACGAGGGGGTGCATACTACATAAAAGTCTTGCTATGGTCATTACACATCTATTGTCTCAATCATTCAAACAAGAAACAGTAATAGAGAACATGTAAGATAAAGCAGTAATGCGTCCCAAACGCTCTGTCAAAATGTTTTTGATATCTGGCTTTACAAAACATAGCCAGATTAATGTAGCAAAAGTATACACAGTTGTTATCAGCTGCAGTCTGACTTTAATTACAATTATGTAAAAGTAAGCACAAGACGATCCGACTAACATGTCGGTGCCAAACGGCAAAGTATAAGGTAAATAACAAAACGAGCGGGAAAGTAAGAAACCCACTCGAGTCCTCCTGCGATCATCCCTCTAGTGTTGACCATCTTGGAGGTAGAAGTAAGCTGGATCCTCGGGGACCGGCTCTAAATCTGGCCATGCAAAACCAGAGAGGTTAGACTTCTAATAGCAAGTACCACAAGGGAGCACGACATGAGAACTAAAACCAGTGAGTAAGAGAATATAATAATAGATCTCTGCTTTCCACTAGGATTCACATCACATCACGACACTTCGAACCAACCTCCCAACCAAACAAGGACAGAAGTTGGCCCGTCATGTCCTGACATTCTGATCATCCCAGTTAGGTAACAGAGTAGCACAGTACACAAACAAATCATCTTAAACGGCCAATCAACTCCTACGGCTTGCTATTGTGAGTCCCAAGTTATCCTGAAATCTTATGCAATAGGGATTCCTCAGTTCTTACTATGTGCAAGCAAGGCTAGTCTATCCAGTCAATCATGTGCGCCATACATGAATTAGACGAGTCCTAGCAGGACGCCCGTCAATATACAATATACAATAATAATAAAAGCAGATACTGTTCCCTGCCCGTGTGACAGATTTACAGTATCTGTGGGAACTAGCCGGCCCGTCGGGCACTACTCGTCCCAAGGGGGCTGCCATATAAGAACTCGGAAATCCATTCTCTCCATGCCATCATTATTTTATTTAACTTAATAGTCCCTACGTTGAGTGAAATCCCATGCCGTGGATCATGGTCATTCAAATGAGTACTTTCGTACGGGGTACGATATGCGCAACTCTACAACGATACCAGTGCGGTTAGGTTGCAGGTCTTACATAGCGTAATACAACAATCAAATCTAACCACGGTAATCATGCCTTGACCAGAAAGTACACATGCTTCTTTTGTAGAAAATAAATAAGTAAATAACTAAATAAATAGATTGAAGCCTGCATGTGCATGTATGTCAATATTTCAGGATCAGCCAGTCGATTACAATAGTTCATAACATGAACGTGTCTCATTCATTCAATTCAATAAGACGACTAGCCAGTCTCTTAGTTCCGACTAGGAACGCATGATTAATTTAGTCAAGATAACCATTATTATCAATGGTGACAAGGCATGAAAGTCAATTAGCATTAAACGGAGGTCGAGTCTATAACTCTCATGGTCAAGTCCCAGTCATACTGGGTATCCCAAAAATCAATCGGGACACAAGGCACATTCCATATAACAATTGATATTAACAATATTATCATATCATGATTTTATCGAGTTCGTGCCAAAAAGGCGTAAGGATATAAAATGGGCATTAAATATCTAATAAAATATCAATATACAAGGCTATAGAAGATCAGGGTAAGTAAGGTCAGCGTACGCTCAAGTCAGGCTACGCTCAAGTCAGGCTACGCTCAAGTCAAAGAGGCAGCGTATGGGCTCCATACGACTCCTCACCATCCAAGTGAGCGTATGCAAGTCATACGCTCCCCAAAGGCAGCGTATGGACTCCATACGACTCCTGACCATTCAAGTCAGCGTATGCAAGTCATACGCTCCCGAAAGGCAGCGTATGAACTCCATACAACTCCTGACCATTCAAGTCAGCATATGCAAGTCATACGCTCCCAAAAGGCAGCGTATGAACTCCATACGACTCCTGACCATTCAAGTCAGCGTATGCAAGACACACGCTTCCTAAAAAGGTAGCGTATGGACTCCAGACTGCGCTGCACTAAAGAGCGCGCACAGCTCAGTGATGCCAGCTAAAAAGCTAGTGTACACTGCTCACTGTCTTCTCCAAACAGCAAGAACTCCATGGTTGCACCCCAAAGCTTTAAAGGTCCATAACTTGGTCAAAACAAGTCCAAATCCAACTTTCCAAAGGTCACAATTGGGTAGAATAAAACTCTCTACAACATAGAACCATCAAAACTTGAAAACAAAGAAGTTTGATAGATCAAAACTACCAAAATCCGAAAATAACTAATTTGTAGATCTACAAAATTTAAGACTTCAAAATGAAAAAAAATGCCAAGTTCTAAACTCTCTTAGGATCATGAGAGGAGGATAAATGAACCACAAAAACGTGGGTTCTTATGGAGAGCAAGTTGTACTTGCCTATGGTTTGGTATGTGGAGAGAGTAATGAAGAAGAAGTAATGGTGAAAAGAGTTTATGAAGAGAGAGAAGGAGAGGGTGGCCTTAAATATCAAAGGAGGTAGGTGGGGGTGTTGGGCCGGGTTGTATCCACCATGAACCCGACCAAACCAAGCCCAATAGCAAGACTAAAAAGCAGGAAATAAAAGCAGGAATAAAATGCAGATAATTAAAATGCAAAAATAAAATTGCAGGAAATAAATTAGCATGAAAATTTAAAGAGCAGATTAATTAATTAACAAGAAATTTAAAGGAATTTAAATACAGGATAATACATGATAAATATTAAATAAATACTCATGAGTTGTACATGTATAAAAATACGCATTCTGGGAACGGGGAGTGACATCTCTACCCTCCTTAGAAAAATTTCGTCCTCGGAATTTCAAATCCAAGCAGGATAGAAACATCGGGGCTAAACTAATCTAAGTATAAGCAATTTAATCAAGCAATCATTTTACAATGTCCTTAGCAAGTAACATATCTATATTTAACAATCTACGACATCAAGCAATTCTACCCATAAGGTGATAAGCATGAGGAATCAAGACAATCAGGTACACAGAAAAAGATATACCTTGTGAGTCAAACAGATGTGGATACCGTGATCGAATATCATCCTCACGTTCCCACGTTGACTCTCCCAAAGAGTGATGACCCCAAGCAACCCGGACAAGGTTAATTGTTCGGTTCTTGAGTATCTTCTCTCTTCGGTCCAAGATGGACACAGGCTGCTCCTCGTAAGACAGGTTGGTACCAACAACCAGTTCTGAATGATCGAGGATATGGCTGGGGTCCGATACATACCTTCGTAATTGAGATACATGAAACACGTCATGCACCTCTCGTAACGAAGGTGGAAGGGACAAACGATAAGCAACATCGCCTACCCTATCAAGAATAGCAAATGGGCCTACGTATCGCGGACTCAACTTCCCGCGAACGCCAAATCTAATAACTCCACGGGTAGGTGAGATCCGTAAGAACACGTGGTCCCCAACAGAAAACTCTAGCGGCCTACGATGCTGGTCCGCCCAATGACGATGCCGATCCTGCGCAACACGAAGTCGCTCTCTAATTCCCTTAATTACTTCAACCGTCTGGATAATCATTTCTGGGCCTAGCATCTTCCTCTCCCCGATATCATCCCATGCTAGCGGCGATCTACACTTCTTACCATAAAGTGCCTCAAATGGCGCCATCTGGATACTGGCTTGATAACTGTTGTTGTATGAGAACTCAACTAAGTGCAGGTGGCTCTCCCAAGATCCTCCAAAATCCAGAGTGCAAGCTCGCAACATATCTTCCAAAGTCTGAATTATTCTTTCTGATTGCCCATCCGTCTGTGGATGGTAAGCCGTGCTAAATCTTAACTTGGTACCCAGACTATGATGCAAGCTCTTCCAGAAATGTGATGTGAAACGGGTATCTCTGTCTGACATAATACTGACAGGGACTCCATGCTGCCTGACTATCTGTTGCATGTACAACTCTGCCAACTTTTCTGTAGATTGCCCTACTCTGAAAGGAAGAAAGTATGCTACCTTTGTAAGCCGATCTACTATCACCCAAATAGCATCTTTACCACTTGATGATCTCGGTAAACCGGTCATAAAGTCCATTGTAATATGCTCCCATTTCCATTTCGGGATGGGAAGCGGTTGTAATAATCCAGCTGGCCTCTACTGTTCTGCCTTCACTTGCTGACATATCAAGCAACGAAAAACAAACCTAGCTATCTCCCTCTTTATCCCGTTCCACCAAAAGTGCTGCTTGATATCTTGGTACATCTTGGTCCCTCCAGGATGTATAGAATACTGAGAACTGTGAGCTTCTGTCATTATTTCTTGTCTGATATCTCTACTAGGTACACATAGACGTGATCCAAACCGAAGTGTACCATCTTCATGAATTCTCATCTCCTTTCTGAGTCCTGACTCACATTCTGCCCTAAGCTTCTGAATCCTTGGGTCCTGTGCCTGAGCTGCCTTGATCCTGCCTACCAAGTCGGATTGAACTTGTAGACTCGCCAGAATTCCTACATCACTAGAAAGTATAATTTCGATGCCCATCTCCTGAAGGTCTTCTAAGATGTGCTTCTGCGTTGTCAACATAAATGCGCTGCCCCTTCTGCTGAGAGCGTCTGCTACTACATTAGCCTTGCCTGGATGATACTGCAGCTCCATGTCATAATCCTTGATCAACTCCAACCACCTTCTCTGCCTCATGTTCAGTTCCTTCTGGGTAAAGATGTACTTCAGACTTTTGTGGTCTGTGTACATGTCCACTCGGTCACCATATAAGTAATGCCTCCATAGCTTCAAAGCAAATACTACTGCCGCCAACTCCAAATCATGAGTTGGATAATTCTTCTCGTAGTCCCGAAGCTGCCTAGATGCATATGCTATTACCTTCCCATGTTGCATAAGGACACATCCAAGTCCTTTACCTGACGCATCACAATATACTGTAAAACCTCCGGGTCCGACTGGCAATGTAAGAATAGGCGCTGATATCAACTTCTGCTTCAAATTCTCAAATGATGCCTGACATTCTGCCGACCAAACAAATAGCACATCCTTCCGTGTCAAGCGGGTCATGGGTGCTGAAAGTCTCGCAAAATCTGACATAAATCTTCTGTAATATTCTGCCAATCCCAAGAAATTTCGTACATCAGCTACGGTCTTGGGTACTGACCAACTCTCTACTGCTTCTACCTTCTTGGGATCCACTGCTACTCCAGCTCCTGATATGATATGACCCAAGAATGAAATATGGTCCATCCAGAAATCACACTTGCTGAGCTTGGCATACAACTGGTTCTTTCTCAGAACCTGCAACACTTTCCTGAGGTGGTCTTCATGCTCCTCTTCACTAGCAGAGTACACAAGAATGTCGTCGAGAAATACTACGACAAATTGATCCAAATATGGCATAAAGATACGGTTCATCAAATCCATGAATATAGCTGGAGCATTGGTCAAACCAAATGGCATTACTAAGAATTCATAATGCCCATACTTCGACCTGAATGCTGTCTTGGGAATGTCTTCCTTCCGAACCCTCACTTGGTGATACCCTGAACGAAGATCTATCTTGGAGAAAACTCTAGCCTTGCTCAACTGATCAAATAAGTCGTCGATCCTGGGTAATGGATACTTGTTCTTTACTGTTGCCGCGTTAAGCTTCCTGTAGTCAATGCACAATCTGGATGATCCATCCTTCTTTCCCACAAGTACCACTAGTGCTGCCCATGGCGATACGCTAGCTTGGATAAACTTCTTCTCCTTCAATTCCTCTATATGTTGATATACCTTGGCCTGCTCCGAATTCGCCATTCTGTAAACCCGATCTGATATCGGTTTAGTTCCAGGTGCCAATTCTATACTGAACTCAATATCTCTAACCGGTGGTAGACCTGGAAGTTCTTCGGGAAACACGTCTAAAAATTCTTCAACTACCTTCGGAACCTGAACTTCTTCCATTGCCGTTACTACTCCCTGCTCTTGTTGAGTTGCCTCTGATCTGACTAAGGTGAATCTCTTCATGCCTGGAATATCAAAAGATACACTCCCACTACGACAATCTATTGTCGCATGACTGTCTTTCAGCCAGTCCATGCCTAAGATAACGTCGAAATTTCTAACAGGAAATTCTATCAACTGGGCGGGTAAGAAATGCCCGTAAACTACAACACTACACGCTAGAATAACTCTACTAACTCCTACGAGCCCATTACCGGTGAGTATATTCAACCTCCCTGGCAATGTCTCGAACTCCATTCCTTGCCGTGTCGCAAATCGTGCAGATATAAATGAGTGCGACGCTCCCGAATCAAACAATGCTACTGCGGAATATGAGGCGACGAGAATGTTACCTGCCATAACATCTTCCGATGCTAATGCCTCTTCCAAGGACAGAGTGAATGCCTGTCCTCGACCTCCTTGCTGATTCCCATGCTGCGGCCTAGCCTGGTGCTGCTGCTGGCCCCTTCCTTGATGATGCTGGTGTGGTCTATAATGGTGTTGCTGTATCGGCGGTCCCTGCTGCCGAAACATCTGAGCCTGTGGTACTAACGGACGCTGTGCCAACGGCCTCACTGCTACCGCTGGTCCTCGATACTGCCCTGCCCCTGGTGCTGGCAGAGCAGGAAACTGCTGCACTGGTCCTCCCGACCTCGAATTCATGGGACATGTGGTAACCCGATGATCTGGATTTCTACATATCAAACACAGCCCATTTAATGTCCGACACACATCTCTAGTGTGCCCCATCTTCCCACAATAAGTGCAGCCCGCCGGGGGTTGCTGGTTCTTTCTCTGTTGCTGTTGCTGTTGCCTGGGTGGTGGTGCTGGTCCTCGTATCGCCATATCGTAGATACGAATGCCAGTGGATGTTGCTGTTGTTCGGGGCGCTGCTCTCCCTCCCCCTTCAATCTGACTGTAGGATCTCTTCTGACCCCCAGTCCTTGCCGCAAGCCTCTGAATGGTGATCTCATGCCTGCGGGTTGCCGTCAATATTTCATCGAAAGTCTGGTAATTGTGCCCCTCTATCAATTGCAAGAGCTCAAGATGAAACCCTTGCTGGAACCTCATCGCCCTCTGGCGCTCCGTTGCTACCATCTCTGGGGCAAACCTACTCAATCTGCAGAACTCCGCTGCATAAGCATCTACGGTCTTGCCAGCCTGTCTGAGGTTAATAAACTTCTGTTGTAGCTCAAACTGTGCCACAACTCCATAATATTTCGTCTTGAACCTTACAGTAAAATTGTCCCATGCAACAGGACGTCTGATGCCTACTTCCTCTGCTTCGCACCAATCACGTGCGAGATCCTGAAGTAATAACTTCACTAGATCCACACGCTCTTCTGCCGGCACCTTAGCGGCTGTCAGGATAGCCTCAATATCCTTAAGCCATGCATCTGCTGAGATGGCATCCTCCGTGCCCTCGAAACGGCGGGGGTTGTACTTGCAAAATCAGGCTGACGCTCCTGAATCTGTCCTCGCCCCTCTTTCCAATGCTATCTGTAATCCTTGGTTGAGTAGTACATTCTGCTCTTACAACTGAGCGTGCATGCGCTGCTGGGCTAACATCTGGTGTTGCTGAGTAGCCATCATCCCTCTCATGATCTCCAAAAGGGCTGGTGTGTCCAATTCTACAGGGGTAGGTGGAACTATTGGTGGTGTTGGAACCTCCGGATACTGCGGTCCGACCGCTGGTTCCACTATCACCTCTTCTTGAATAGCCTCATGAAGTGGTTCTGACCCTTGTTGTTGACCAACCTGGTCAGGTTGTCCATGCTGCTGTCCATGTTGTTGCTGTCCAGCTCTGACAGATACGGACGAGGTGCCCCTAAGAAAAGGAACAAGAGAACAATCAAACGACCGGACATGAAGGATCAATGAAGTCAAGGGATACTGGAATGTCAAGCTGGAGTTGAGAATCAACAAATCATGAGATCAAGGGGGAACATGTGTGATTGAGACATCCTATAAATCAAAATACCCCACAAGTCTGAAATCAGACCTGCATGGGCCACCACTAAAACCTTGTCACGCCCCAGAACCAGAATACTGGAGAGCGGGGGAATGACTCAGCCAGCTACGTATTACGGGTAGATGAATACCGTATAATACGATCAATGCTGTCTAACCAGACGAGGGGGTGCATACTACATAAAAGTCTTGCTATGGTCATTACACATCTATTGTCTCAATCATTCAAATAAGAAACAGTAATAGAGAACATGTAAGATAAAGCAGTAAGGCGTCCCAAACGCTCTGTCAAAATGTTCTTGATATCTGGCTTTACAAAATATAGCCAGATTAATGTAGCAAAAGTATACACAGTTGTTATCAGCTGCAGTCTGACTTTAATTACAATTATGTAAAAGTAAGCACAAGACGATCCGACTAACATGTCGGTGCCAAACGACAAAGTATAAGGTAAATAACAAAACGAGCGGGGAAGTAAGAAACCCATTCGAGTCCTCCTGCGATCATCCCTCTAGTGTTGACCATCTTGGAGGTAGAAGTAAGCTGGATCCTCGGGGACCGGCTCTAAATCTGGCCATGCAAAACCAGAGAGGTTAGACCTCTAATAGCAAGTACTACAAGGGAGCACGACATGAGAACTAAAACCAGTGAGTAAGAGAATATAATAATAGATCTCTGCTTTCTACTAGGATTTACATCACATCACGACACTTCGAACCAACCTCCCAACCAAACAAGGACAGAAGTTGGCCCGTTATGTCCTGACATTCTGATCATCCCAGTTAGGTAACAGAGTAGCACAGTACACAAACAAATCATCTTAAACGGACAATCAACTCCTACGGCTTGCTATTGTGAGTCCCAAGTTATCCTGAAATCTTATGCAATAGGGATTCCTCAGTTCTTACTATGTGCAAGCAAGGCTAGTCTATCCAGTCAATCATGTGCGCCATGCATGAATTAGACGAGTCCTAGCAGGACGCCCGTCAATATACAATATACAATAATAATAAAAGCAGATACTGTTTCCTGCCCGTGTGACAGATTTACAGTATCTGTGGGAACTAGCCGGCCCGTCGGGCACTACTCGTCCCAAGGGGGCTGCCATGTAAGAACTCGGGAATCCATTCTCTCCATGCCATCATTATTTTATTTAACTTAATAGTCCTTACGTTGAGTGAAATCCCATGCCGTGGATCATGGCCATTCAAATGAGTACTTTCGTATGGGGTACGATATGCGCAACTCTACAACGATACCAGTGCGGTTAGGTTGCAGGTCTTACATAGCGTAATACAACAATCAAATCTAACCACGGTAATCATGCCTTGACCAGAAAGTACACATGCTTCTTTTGTAGAAAATAAATAAGTAAATAACTAAATAAATAGATTGAAGCTTGTATGTGCATGTATGTCAATATTTCGAGATCAGCCAGTCGATTACAATAGTTCATAACATAAACGTGTCTCATTCATTCAATTCAATAAGACGACTAGTCAGTCTCTTAGTTCCGACTAGGAACGCATGATTAATTTAGTCAAGATAACCATTATTATCAATGGTGACAAGGCATGAAAGTCAATTAGCATTAAACGGAGGTCGAGTCTATAACTCTCATGGTCAAGTCCCAGTCATACTGGGTATCCCAAAAATCAATCGGGACACAAGGCACATTCCACATAACAATTGATATTAACAATATTATCATATCATGATTTTATCGAGTTCGTGCCAAAAAGGCGTAAGGATATAAAATGGGCGTTAAATATCTAATAAAATATCAATATACAAGGCTATAGAAGATCAGGGTAAGTAAGGTCAGCGTACGCTCAAGTCAGGCTACGCTCAAGTCAGGCTACGCTCAAGTCAAAGAGGCAGCGTATGGGCTCCATACGACTCCTCACCATCCAAGTGAGCGTATGCAAGTCATACGCTCCCCAAAGGCAGCGTATGGACTCCATACGACTCCTGACCATTCAAGTCAGCGTATGCAAGTCATATGCTCCCGAAAGGCAGCGTATGAACTCCATACGACTCCTGACCATTCAAGTCAGCATATGCAAGTCATACGCTCCCAAAAGGCAGCGTATGAACTCCATACGACTCCTGACCATTCAAGTCAGCGTATGCAAGACACACGCTTCCTAAAAAGGTAGCGTATGGACTCCAGACTGTGCTGTACTAAAGAGCGCGCACAGCTCAGTGATGCCAGCTAAAAAGCTAGTGTACACTGCTCACTGTCTTCTCCAAACAGCAAGAACTCCATGGTTGCACCCCAAAGCTTTAAAGGTCCATAACTTGGTCAAAACAAGTCCAAATCCAACTTTCCAAAGGTCACAATTGGGTAGAATAAAACTCTCTACAACATAGAACCATCAAAACTTGAAAACAAAGAAGTTTGATAGATCAAAACCACCAAAATCCGAAAATAACTAATTTCTAGATCTACAAAATTTAAGACTTCAAAATGAAAAAAATGCCAAGTTCTAAACTCTCTTAGGATCATGAGAGGAGGATAAATGAACCACAAAAATGTGGGTTCTTATGGAGAGCAAGTTGTACTTGCCTATGGTTTGGTAGGTGGAGAGAGTAATGAAGAAGAAGTAATGGTGAAAAGAGTTTATGAAGAGAGAGAAGGAGAGGGTGGCCTTAAATATCAAAGGGGGTAGGTGGGGGTGTTGGGCCGGGTTGTATCCACCATGAACCCGACCAAACCAAGCCTAATAGCAAGACTAAAAAGCAGGAAATAAAAGCAGGAATAAAATGCAGATAATTAAAATGCAAAAATAAAATTATAGGAAATAAATTAACATGAAAATTTAAAGAGCAGATTAATTGATTAACAAGAAATTTAAAGGAATTTAAATACAGGATAATACATGATAAATATTAAATAAATACTCATGAGTTGTACATGTATAAAAATATGCATTCTGGGAACGGGAAGTGACATCGGTTTGTCTCTCGGTGTTTGGTTTGCCAACAGGTTAAGGCCGAACATCAGAGACCGGCTGGACTTCTTCAGCCCTTACCGATTCCAGAATAGAAGTGGAAGCATGTGACCATGGATTTCGTGACTGGATTACCTAGATCCCCAGCTAGTAGAGATGCTATTTGGATCATTGTGGATAGGCTTACCAAGGTAGCGCACTTTCTCCCGTTTAGAGTTGGTCAGTCGACGGCTCCGCTAGCGGAGATGTACCTCAGGCAGATTGTCAGATTGCACGGAGTGCCAGTCAGTATCACCTCGGATCGAGATTCAAGATTTACGTTACACTTTTGGCGTAGCTTGCAAGAGAGTTTGGGGACTCATCTCCAGTTCAGTTCGGCATATCACCCGCAGACGGATGGCCAGTCGGAGCGCACGATCCAGACTCTGAAGACATATTACGGTCTTGCACACTTGACTTCGGTGGTTCATGGGAAGATCATTTGCACCTGGTGGAATTCTCATACAATAATAGTTTCCAGGCCAGTATCCAGATGGCACCGTTCGAAGCACTGTATGGCAGGAAGTGCAGATCCCCGTTAGCCTGGGATGATGTTGGAGAGAGGCAGATGCTTGGTCCAGAAATGATTGCTCAGACCGTTGAAGTAGTCAGGCGAGTCAGAGATCACCTTCGAGTTGCCCAAGATCGCCAGCGCCATTGGGCCGATTCTCATCGGCGCCCTCTCGAGTTCTCGGTCGGCGATCATGTATTCCTGAGGATTTCGCCTAACCGTGGCGTCATTCGTTTCGGTGTACGGGACAAGCTTAGTCCTAGGTATATAGGACCGTTTGACATTCTGGAGCGAGTAGGAGATGTATCCTATCGTCTCGCTCTTCCACCGTCGCTAAGCGAGGTGCATGACGTGTTCCATGTATCCCAATTACAACGGTACATCTCGAACCCGAGCTACATCCTGGATCATTCGGAATTGGTTATTGGTACCAACCTTTCGTATGAGAAGAGGCCCGTGTCTATATTGGATCAAAGAGAGAAGATCCTCAAGAACAAGACTATCAAGTTAGTCCGAGTTGCTTGGGGTCATCACTCTTTGGGGGAGTCAACGTGGGAGCGTGAGGATGATATCCGATCACGATATCCCGACTTGTTTGAGTAAGGTATAATGTATTTCTTATGCCTCATGCCATCAATTCCTTGCTTGTTGATTGATTGATTGCCTAGTATAATTGCCTGTGAATAGTATAGCTTGTTCTTGTCCCTCTAGCCTCTTAATTAAATTTCGAGGACGGAATTCTTTTAAGGAGGGTAGAGTTGTAATGCCTGTGGTTCGTATTACGTATTTTAGAAATACGTGTACGTTTTTTCTTGTATTATTCCTTGTTTAGCTCTCGGCTTGGTTTAACTCTCGGTTTGGGTTGGCTTGGTTCGGCCGGCCCAATGCTTGGTTCATCATGGGCCAAGGGTGGAACACCTTAGCCTATGCTTCTCTTCATTTCCACACAACCCCCCTCTATTATCCCCACCAACCTTCTTCTCCTCCATAATTCTCATTTACTTCTCCTTCCCCCACCATTACTCTTCTCACCAACCAAGAACACCATAGGCAAGTGCAACTTGTTTCCACAAGAGAACTCCTTTTGATGGTTTCATTAGCTTCTCCTCATGATTCTAAACCACATTAGAACTTGTCATTTTCCTTTTTAGGCTTTAATTTTTGTAGATCTAGAAATTAGTTACTTTCGGATTTTGGTGGTTTTGATCCATTAAACTTGCTTGTTTTCAAGTTTTAATGGTTCCATGTTTTAGAGAATTTTATTCTACCCAATTTTGACCTTTGGAAAGTTGGATTCGGACTTGTTTTGACCAAGATTTGGACAATTGAAGCTTAGATTCAACTTTAGAGTTCTTGTCGTTCTTGCCATTTGGAGAAGACAGTGAACAGTGAGCTAGCTTTTTAGCTTATGCCACTGAGCTGTACGCTCTCTTTAGCGAGCGTACGCTGACTTGTGTACGCTGCTCTTTAGCGAGCGTACGCTGACTTGTGTACGCTGCTCTTTAGAGAGCGTACGCTGACTTGTGTACGCTGCTCTTTAGCGAGCGTACGCTGACTTGTGTACGCTGCTCTTTAGCGAGCGTACGCTAGCCTTGATACGCTGCCTGTTGGTAGCGTGTCTTGAGCGTACGCTAGCTTGAGCGTACGCTGACCTGTAGCTTGAGCGTACGCTGACCTGTAGCTTGAGCGTGCCCTTGTGTACGCTGACCCTTGCGTACGCTCCCCATTGGAAGTGTATGAAACCTTTGGTACGCTAGCTCGAGCGTACACAGACCTGAGCGTACGCTAGCCTGAGCGTAGCCTGGCTTGAGCGTAGCCTGATTACCCTTGATCTTCTATAGCCCTGTATATTGATATTTTATTAGATATTTAACGTCCATTTTACATCCTTACGCCTTTTTGTCATGAACTTGATAATCATGGATTTGTTTAATATGTTTGGAAATGATACCTGAGCATGACACGATAGTGACCCGTAGTGGTGCACTCCTAACATAATGACCTGACATGACCTGATAGTGGTCCGTCGTGGCGCACTCCTGACAAGTACACTTGACATGATAAACCTGACATGTTATATCTTGATAAGCTGTTACGACGGCTACCTGACATGACATGACCTGTATAAATAACCTGGACACCGTGGGCGATTGTGCTTGTACAAATAATCCAGCCCTGTCTTGCATCATGTCTAGAAGGGGACTCCTGAGTACCACGGTCAGGAGTACCTACTAAAATGGACTAAGGTTAACAACTAGATTAATACATTAGTCATGAAGAGATTTTCCAGCTACAGGCAATCCCGTTACCTGGGTGCGCTTGGGATCTGTAGCCTGCCGTCAAGTAGGAAACATTTCCAGCACACTGTCATGTGTTGCACCCTTCAAACTGCTTAAGGGTACATGCGTTTCCTGGACGATGTACCCACCTGAATTCAACCCTAATCTCTCGACCTGGGTGACCTGGATGGTCTGCAGGGCTTGTGGCTGTGGAATAATCTCACTGCATCTTGTTAGTAATTAGGCTTGTGATAACCCTAGTTAGTTAATATATCAAGCCGTAATTCTTGCTTGGCCGTGAAGTGATTGGACGGAGTCTAACCAGTCTAGTCTTGCCCTGAATCCTGTTCCAGATTATTGAATGACCAGAATGCTTGTATTTATTTTTTCGATAAATGGTGAGAATTCCAAGTTCTGTTCAGACGAAGGGTTACAACCCCGGTCCTTGTTTGGTTTACGGGTTGTAACCTGGTTATCTGAATAGTTCCATGGTTATCTCGTCGTATATCATCCTGGTGTATTTTCTTTATTTTTAGTTCTTACTTTTATTTATATCTTGTGCTGATTGCTGGTTTTAGTTCTTAAGTGAAGCCTTCTTTGTGGCACTTGCTCTTTCTGGGGTCTGACCCAGCTGGTTTTGTGTGGCCAAATTTTGGAGCAGCTCCAAAGGATCTACCGACTTTCCAGCCAGATGGTGGCCACTAGACGGAACCCTGGCAACGAGTGGGTTATTTTTGGCTCTCCCGCTCTATTGTAAAAATATTCTTTTGAGGCGTTTAGCCGACGAGCACCTGTTTAGCTCGATTGCACTTACTTACTGTCTGCCTACGGGCTGTAACATGATTGACAAATCCTAGGGTTGATCATGTATGACTAAACTCTTGCTAGTCCTAACATTTTGTAACGACTAGCTTCATGATCAGCTGAATATAATATTTGGGATGCCTTATTATTGTATATTTAATGATCATACATCTTGTGACTCTTACTTACTTGCTTATGATTGAGACACTAGGCTTGTTCATGACCTTAAGAGACTGTTGGCTTGTAGATAAACCCTCATGTATCCTAGACAGCCGTGACCGTATAGCGAGATGGAATCCATTTCAATATACGTAGCTAGCTATGTCTGCCCCCGCTCTCCAGTATTCTGGTTCTGGGGCGTGACACCAAGGACACCCCCCTTGCCATGGCCGGCCGAGGGCACCCCCTAGCACTACCCCCTTCCTATATTAACCTATCATTCCATTCATGATCAATTTTTACATGAATCAAACCTAGAAAATCCACCACCTTCAAACCTTGATAACTTGATCAATTTTGATCCAAATTACCTCTAGTTCTTGCATTGGACTCCCCTACATAGAGGATACTAATTAGGGCCTGCTATCAAGGATTTGTGGAGCTTTGGGCATCACCAAGAGAAGAGGATACCCCCCTACTTTGGTGTTTTCTTGACTTTTCACCAAATAGGTAAATACCTATAAACCATGTTAATATTGTTTTTCTCTTCATATTTGCATGCATCTAGGTACCAAGGAACTGTAGGTCAAGTTTGGTGAAAATTAGAGTTGGTTTGGTGTCCGTATCGGACACGTATCCTAGGCTAGGAAACCTTGTTTGATGAAATGCCACAAAGGATCTGTTTTTGTCAAAATGTAAAACAAATTATATTTTTGTATAGCCCTAGACTAGTAGGTCACAATCCAAGTGGACTGAGCACGTTTTCGTGCTGCGTTCGTGTCCAAAATGGACACGAACCCATGCACGAGACTCGCGTGCGTGCCCTGCTACCCACCCTTCGTGCGTACTGCACAGGCACCTAGGACACGAAAAAATTGACATGGACACGGGGGCAATGTCTGCGAACATGCCCCCAAAGTTTGGTGTCGTGTCGTGTCGAGTGAGAAATCTCACTCGCACTGGACACGCGCTGTCAGCGCACACGCGCACGGGGGCAACTTCGCGCGTATCGTATCGTGCGGACACGGCACGTTGGCACCTCGTGGTGACACGAGCGTGTAGCCCTTCAAGTGGCGAACACGAGGACACGACCACGAGATGTGTCGTGTCCTGTGTCACGAGCACGAGACGTGCAACCGCGTGCACGACGCGGTCTGAACGTGTGTATCAGTCGCGTTTTCACGACTGATACTGGTTTCGTATCGTGTCCAGGAGTATCATGGATGCGTGTCAGTGTATGGATCATGTAGCCCTATGTGTGGGCTACACGTGTGCATGACCACGAGATGTGTGGTTCGTGGTGTGTCCACGAGCGTGAGGAACGCGCGTGCACGACGCTGTGTATGCGTGTGCGTATCAGGATTTACCCGATTGGTTTTTGAGTGTTGGCACGTCAAACTGTGTCGTGGTGTCGTGTCAGGTACCTAGGACACTAGAGGACACTGTGGGACACAGTTACCAACCAATGGAATCGAGCCTTAGTTGGGTTTCGTGTGTGAAATTGGGTTTACCTGTTTTCGAATACACAGTGCATATTTTTCCAGATTTTGGATAAATTCCAGTTTTTCAAAAATGAATTTCAAATCTATTTTGATTATGATATGCATGTATATGTGTATTTCAGTGTATATATGTATATATTGTATGTATGTGTGTAGTGAGGTTTGAGGGTATATGGTTGTGTATATTGTAGTGGTGATATATATACATATATATGTACATATGTACTGTGTGTGTGTTGGGGACTGGTATCCTGGTTCCAGGAAAACTGGAACCCCCCTTGCTCTGTTCAGCCCTTCTCTCTCTCTGTCCAGCTCTCTCTCTCTCTTCACTGTCTCTCTCACTCTAAGTCTCTCCCTCTCACTTTCTTCTCCCCCTATATATGTAATATATATAAGTTTATATATATATGTATAATATATATATATATATATATGATATATATATATATATTATATATTATATATATTGTATTAGATTACATTATGTCATATATATATATATATATATATATTTATATATATATATATATTATATATATATATAATATATATATAATATATAGATATATATATATATATATATTATATATATATATATATATATATATATAATATATATATATAATATATGTCATATAGGGCATCTACATATGATATTGGTATAGAATATATCTATATATATAGATATATATA